>JAEMOT010002867.1:59170-110707 GCA_019297695.1 Apostasia ramifera | reverse complement strand
GAGAGGAGGGGTAAAGATATAATGATAATTTTAATATTTTTTAATAATAAAAAAATAAAAAAAGAATTAGATGATAATTTTTTAAAAACTAGGGACCCGAATGTTATAATTTAAAAAATATGGATCTGTATGATAATAACCCTTAAACTCAGAGACCTGAATGTAATTTATCCTAAAATTTATAATAAATTAAAATTATTATTAAAAAATATTTTATTTAACATGCCAGTATGCCTTTTTATTGCAGTTTCAGGGGAAAAAGAAAAACATCTTTCAGTGTGTCAATGGCCACAGTTGCTCTAACTTCAAATCCAATACGATGTTCGAGAGAGTGAGTTTAACGAGGAAGGAAGATAGCTGAGAGTAGTTACCGTGCTTTGGATTTAGCGGTCATCGGAGACGGGAAGGGCGGCGTGGCGGAAGTGGCAGCGGTGGCCGTAGGGACAGCCGCCGGTAGCTCCGAGCATGCGGCAAAGCTGGGTTTTGTACCGCGGGTGGCGGATGACCGGACGCAGCTCCTGGATGCCGTGCGCGAACTGGCACCGCTCCCCGTACGGGCACCAGCCCATCTCCCCCCATTTGTTGCACAGCTCTGTTTTCGCCGTCCCCTGGTTATAGGCATCCACCTCCACCTCCCTCTCCCCCTCCCCCTCGCCCTCGCCCTCGCCCTCGCCCTCGCCCTCGCCCTCAAGATTTTTTCAAAAAAAGCAAAAGGAAAGATCGACGGTTAGGAAAAGGACACGTGGAGACGAGAGGGGAAAGAGATTGATTGATCGGCTTCGGTTTACCTGGAGTGCTACTGGCGCCGGGAGGCGGAGGCGCAGGGGTCGGCAAGCGCCGGCGAAGCCAGCGTCGCCTTCGCGAGGCGGCGGACGCCGCGCTGCCAGGAATCCACTTGATCGGATCGAGATGCTCTTCGGCAAGACACTGCGAGATGTCGGCGCGTTCTCCTCCCCTGCTGGCGGTCCGTGGTCGGCCTCGCCACAGGAGATCGGCGTGTTCCCAATTTCCGCCTGCGGATTCGCGGAATAGACCGCCGCGGAGGAAGAAGCGGATTCAGATTTCTCCTGCACCTCGACGAGAGACGACAGTTCGAGATTTTCCGAGACGAGCAGGGCGTTTTCTTGCCGGAGAGCTTCGAGGTCGGAGACCGTCCGCTGGAGCTGGCGGAAGGAGTCGTCGTAGCGATCGATGAGCGTCTGGAGCTCCAGATGGATAAGGCTCCTCTGCATCTCGAATAGGTCGGTGGAGGTCCCGTCGGAGGTCGTGGCAGAGGCCGTCGTTGTTCCGCTGTCCCCTATGAAGGAAGAGCACGAGCTGGAAGGCCCAGCAGCGAGATTGACCATCGCCGGAGGAGTGCTTTCGTCCGCCATTCTCGCCGATCCTTCTTCTTGTTCCCGCACCTCTGAATTGAGTGACAACAGGAACTAATATCGTATTAAATGAATCAGACCTAAGCCTAGGATAATGCGGAAGGTGGAGAACGAAGAGAAACAGAAATCTGCCATGGCAGAAGAGTCAAAGGGGAGCTTACCTCCTCGCTCCGGCGGCGCGGCGCAGGCGCAAGGGAGCCCTCAAGAGAAAATGGCGGGAAGGGCATGCCGTACGAATTGGCGGCCTCACTATTTATAGTTATTGGATGACGCAGATATAAAAAACTATAGCGGACATTGCAATACATAAATATACATTTTCCGAGGAACTCAAATATAAATTGTCCACACATACAAAAAAAAAAAAATTTACATACAGAATATCAAATTCATCACAAATTACGTATTTCACCATTGTTTAGTAAATATTACGCATATCACACTCTACTTATGTTAGCTATTGTTACAATAGAAATGTAAAACCCATAAGCAGAGTGTGATATGCGTAATATTTACTAAACGATGGTGAAATGCGTAATTTGTGATGAATTCAATATTTTGTATGTAAATTCCCCCCCAAAAAAAATTACATTTTTGACGAGCTAGTTCACTAACATTTTATAAGCCAACAAGAATATCAACTATATCTCAAGTTATCTTATAATTTTTTCCTTCCTCTATTTACTTTCGTGCTTGCATTCTCTCATATTTACATGCAAAAGCCTTGATGTGTCAACAATAAACATGATAAAACAACCTTAAATTCATTTTTATCTTCTATTTTTCGTCGCCTCCGCTTATTGTTTAATGCGATCTAATGACGTTCATCCGCTCATCAACGTAAGCATCGATATCCAACCTACACTGTTAGTACGCAGGCAAAAGATTAGTATTAGGAGTTTCGAAACACATGATGCTCATGTTTGACATAAGAAGGAATACAGGGTTTGAGCATGTTCACTTGAATGACATAAAGGCATCATGAATTTTGATGTCAATTTAATGAAATAATGCAACATATTGCTAAATGCCAGAGAATCCCTATAATGAAAATTTCACCAGAAGGATTCCCTGAAAAGAATGAATTCTTCGTGATCAAATAAACATGAACAACAAGAGAAGAAATACAAGTTATAGCTATGCTGTTAGCTTTATCATAGCAAACAACTGCTGTTAACCCGCCTTTGCGACGTCAGAAGGCCGGAAAGCTATTTGCATGAGTTCTGGAATAGTTAATTTGAGATCGAAAGTCATTTCTCTGACAACATAAGCCAGTACATTAACATCTTGCATAGCTCTATGTGCAGGACCCATTAGAGAAATTCCGTAATGCTCCCGAAGCGCATTAAGCGAGAAGGAGGTCAACTTCGTCCCTGCAACAAACGAGAGTGAGAACCGAATGTGAAAGTAGAATCAGCAGGATGCAGCAAGTGATCGAAAAAAATTAATTCTGATCATTCTGCATACGTGTAGGATCCCCTTAAAACCCAACCACTAAACTACTCATCAAAGATTCAAAGATAGACCACAAGCTGCTAAACAGCTTATGGGAATGTTGCAGATTTTGCATCATTTTAGGAGTAATGGATGATCTGCTATTAGTCATACCTCCTCTCTCTGCATTCCAAGTTATCCTTCGTAGTGAATTTTTGTCTATTATTGCTCAAGAATGTAGACCTAATTTTGGGCGAACCCCATTTCATTCATGTGTTTATGTGTTTAATCTCTACTTGCATCAATTTTCTAACAATCAATATCTGCATTTTCAAATAGTGAAATATGAAATAATTTAAGTTTGAAGTGACGTTCTAGGTTCAGAATGAGATCAATAAAGCATTAAATACTGTGTACTGATCTATTTTAACTTTGGAACTTCAAATGAGATGTTATTGTGATGTTATATTATTATTTGAATAAATTAAATGTTTGGTATGACGACATTTTTAGATAAAATTGTAAACACATTACAAAAATATCACTCCAAAATGATGGGTGACATCTAAGATGGCACCGTAATGGTGATGGAGAGACGAGAGATGAGATGGATTTCCTAGGAGGGACGGCATGGTGGAGAGGAGTTAATGAAGCTTAGGAGTCTAAAAGATTTCATAGCAGTTACATATTAACAAAATGACATCAGACCAAACACAATAATTGATACATAATATTAACATCTAGATAGTATTGAAATTTAATAGCATTAGCAAGTAATGTTGAACACCCACTAAATAATTCTGAGATACACAATGATTGATTTATTTTGTAAATTACAAAACTTATATTTCAAACTTTACATATTATAAAGAATAGCTAAACCTTGAAAAAATCACAAATTTAATATTTACATTTTTCAGAAGCATTCAGAGATAACAGTTTTGCAAACTGTAATGCGGTGCGGCTATTGACTAAACATCTACCTAATCCTCGTTTGCGTTCTAGAACTCACATAATATGCATACTTTCTTTGAGGACATCAACACGTGAAGAACAAAATTGAATGATTTTCTAAATTTTGAAGTAAACCAAAATGTGAGGGATGAAATTGTTGACAGACATTCTGGCTAACAAAAAAATAAAGAAAAAAGAGTAGGTATCCCAATAATTTATTAGTATGGGCCAAAGCAATCATTCTTATTGAATTTGTGGACCATGACAAACTCATTCAACCAACCAAAGCTTTGATCTGTCATACAAATTATCACAAAACAAACAAAAACGCAAACAACCATTAAGAAACTTATCAGATCAGAAGCAAGAGACGGAATTTCTCACCATGCAATTAAGACACTGTAAATCTTCGATGCCGTTCACTTATTTGAGGATATCATGCTATCTTAATAGTTTATATCACTTTGTCAATTTTAAATCTCTGGTTATTGATTGATCTAAAAGTTTAACCTTGTAGATTATAGCCTAGGGATAATTTCATATTCTAATAAGTTCTCTCCCGTACAATTCCATTTGCTTTGCAGCGTATAGTTCAGTATATATATTTTTTATGCTATAGATAATTGAGAGTTACCAGATATCAGAATTTGAACTTGAGATTTGTGGATCCTGTGGATCTGATATCATATTAAATCTATAGTTATCAACTAACCTAAACGCTTAAGCTTATAGATTATGGCCCAAGAGTAATTTTATATTCCTAACAGGTAACTAATATGTTAAAATAGATAGTATACCAATGCGTGCTTAACCAAGATAACCATTATTTTGAAAGCCTCATTATAATTCTTTAACGTACTTTTGTTAGGTCCCAAGTCTCCGATGAGAAAAAAGAAGGATTGTGTTACATAGTCGATAACCAACATAAAATTTGTCAAACAACTATGACATAAATCTTATAATTCTTTAATGAATATAATAGCAAAAAGTAACCATATAATAATGCTGAATAAAACATTTAGATATTGATGAATAATGTCCACTTATGAATAACAGTTCATCTAGATAAGGGTAACATCCAAATAGCACCCAGAGGATAAACATTTGAATGAGTATCATAAAAATACACAAAGAAGGGAAGAGATAGCAGCTTACCATCTGGTTTCCTTATCTGGCGAGCAAGATAGAGTGTATCTAAAAAGAGCCAATCTTCAGGAATCTCCACAGAACAACGGTTAAACTCCCGAATGAGGAAAGGCACGTCAAATCTACGTCCATTATGAGCAATCCAAAGGACTGGTTTGCCACTCTTTTGACGGCTACTAACAAATTCCAGTAGGATTGGGATAAGTTCCTCGAATCTACATAGGAAAGTATGAATGTGAATTACCTAAAGTCTCAAGCTGCTGCAAATGAACTACCAACTAAGACTATCATATGATATTTATCTTAATGTCTCGGGAGCATAGTAAAATTTGCATTCAAAGATCAGATCCAACACCCGTGGATGTTCTCAAAAGAACATTGATTGAAAATTTGTTAAACAAATGAACATGATATATGAAGACCAAGTTTTCTTCACTAAAAGTTATTGCCATCGTTAAAATAGTTGCTGAAAAAAAAAACAGTAAAAATGATCACAGCAAGATTTACTGGTTTTATTTATGTTTTTGTGCACAAAATTCCCAATAACATTTAGGCCCAGAGGAAGAGCAAAAAGTTGTGTAGCCTTTCAAATTTTGACATACTAGCACTTTACAGAGTAAGAAAAATGAGTATATTACAAAAAAAACTATTAGCAGTTTTATTACATTCCCATTTGTTAAAAACGGCAAATAATTGTAAGGTGCTTAACTTCTTAAAAGTTATACCATAATTACAAATAGGTCAACTAAAAAATAACTAAGTTAGACTTTCAGGCCCCTATAGTTTATGCCATTTAATAATGTGAGTCCTTCCATCAAATTCCCTATTAACCTGGTGGTAAAAATTCAAATTTATCCTTAAAAACATTTCATTATGGTACATGTAGTTTAGCTAATATAACACTGTGGGTCCTTATAGTCAAATTGATATAACACTATATGGTCATTGTAGTTTACCCATATAGGGCCTGTTTGTTTATAAGATTAAATTTACTAAAGTTAAAATTAAACTTGAATAGAGATATTTTTTTATTGAAAGTTATGAATGATGTGGAATAAAGTTAGTTATTATGTTGGGATATGTGAAAGATGTGATATAAAATTAGTTATTATGTTGGAATATATGAGTGATGTGATATAAGTTAGTTATTATTTTAGTAATGTGTGTAGGATGTGAAATAAAGTTAATTTTTAGTATTAAATTTTATGTGTGATGTAATATGCCTGATTAAAATTAAACCAGGTTAATTTTTAACGGTGTTGTTAACAACCAAACTTAATGGAAAATGTTAAGATCTATTTTGTTATAAAGTTTAAAATATAGGAACCTAAATGTCCATTGCAATATGTAATCATGGTATATTGTGGGACCTTAAAGTAATTTACCCTATTAAATGATTTTTGGACTATACTATTGCAATATTAAGCCTAACAAAAAGAATTACAACTCCTGGCAAGGCTTTAAGGAAAATGTATTGTGGCAGAAAGTGTTGCAGGCATGCAGCTCAAATGATTTGCTAAATATGAGGTTATAAACTCAAATGCACCATAATGGCAGTCCAAGATTCTGTTTTTCTGAACATGCATTTCAGACTTTAATCTAACTCAGGAGAATTCAGATCCAGAGTAAATTCACAGTTCTAGTGCATTATGACTATAAGCCCCTTATTCCAAAATTCATAGCTTAGGGATTCAGATTTGAAAGAAGTGAATTCAGTAACTTCTGGGCTTAGTCTGGAGCTTCTCAAGCCTAGGGATGGAGCTCTGCTGATATCCAGATTCTGTACTTAAGTTTCAAGTAGTGGGCTTGAGTTTACTTAGAAGTAGGGCATGAATCTGAATATCTCTGGCGATGGAATGCTACTACACCTCTAGAGCTGCAGATTGCTGCTAGTACTAGATGATAGAAGACTGCTAATATAGAATACCCGACCATCAGAAAATGATGGTTTTTTTCACTTGCATTTTGATTAATGCTATTTCGCTGGATTATTACCTGATGACGCTCTCCGGGTGTCAGTCTCTATTTTAAATTGCTCTTGTTCATAATGCAAGGTAGTTGCATAGTTCTTGGCTAGTTTTCTGTATAAAATAATAAGAACAACCAAGCTTTTATCCTATAAAATAGGGTCAGCCACAAAAATCTTTTGTTTTCATTATACTCTATCGAATAACAAATTCTCATTTAGCTTTAAGCCTTTAAGTACGTAAAATCACTATTTATAGCTTCTTGTCATATCTTTTTTGGTCTTCCTCGTCTTCTTTTTATATGAACAAAATTCAATAATTTAACTTTCCTTACTGGAGCTTCTATCGACTACGATTTTATATCCAAATCATTTAAGCTAACTCTCTCTGAGCTTATCCTCAATTGAGATTACTTCAAACATCTTGTGAATATACTCATTTTTCATTTTTGCGTATATTCACTCATCCAAGTTAGCATACTCATTTTCATGATACTTATCTTATTTATGTATTTATATTTTCTAGACCAACATTCAACACCATATACAATCGCTGGTCTTATAACTGTTTTATAAAATTTACTTTTAAATCTGAGTGAAAATTTTTTATTACACAATACACGAGATGCATGCCTCCACTTTATTCATCTTGCTTCAATTCTGCTAATAACATCAACATCTATTTCATCGTCATTCTATATGGTTGATTCAAGATATTTAATTTGCTTTCTTTTCCAAATAACTTGATCATCAATTGTCATTTTCCTAATACAAATGCTTCTATCTTGACTATATTTATACTTCATATATTTAATTTTCAATCTATTAAGATGAAAGCTTTAGATTCTAAGGTATTTCTCCATAACTAGAATTTCACCTTAACCTCATCTCTAATCTTATCAATAAAAAATATCATTTACAAAAATCATATAACAAAACACGTTTTCTTGATGTGTCCAGTCAAAATCTTCATAACTAATACAAAGAGAGATAAACTTAAAGCTAAACCTTAGTGTAATCTAACTAAAATAGAAAAATTCTTAATTAAACTCTCTTGTGTCTAAATACATATAACAGCTCTTGTATACATGTTCTAAATAACTTGTATGTAAATAGCACAAATTTTTTTCTTTTCTAAAATTTTACAGACCATTTCACTTGAGACTTTATTATAAATTTTTTCTAAATCAATAAAACTAAAGGCAGATTTTTTCCTTCTTAAACATCTCTATTAAATTTCTCAACAAATGAATAAATTTCATAGTAAATTTGTTTGACATAAAACTAACTTGATTCTGCGAAACTTTAGTATCACGATATAATCTATACTCAATCATCCTTTCTCAAAATTTTAAAATATAGCTCATTAATTTAATTTATTTATAGTTGGCGCAATCTTATACATTATATTTATTATTATAAACAGATACTAATACACTATTTTTTCATTCATTTAATATCATTTTAATCTTTAAAATTATAATAAATAATCTAGTAAGCTAAAAAACTCTTTCATCTCCCATACATTTTTAAATACCTATTGGAATGTCATCCGGTTTTACTATTTGTTTACACTATATTTTCGTTTTTGCCTTCTAAACGTTAATTTTACTAATATACTAAATATAACATCAATTTCTATTTTCTTTTTAAATGTTAAATTCAGTAAAATCAATCGTAATATCACAACTGCCATTAAAAAAATTTTCAAAGTAATTCACCCATCTACATTGAATATCTTCTTCTTCATTTCGATCATGTCTTTAGTTTGCTTGTTTGAAAAAAAAAATCTTTAATTTTCTTATCTCTTATATTGACAAGATTGTATATGTCTTTCTCTTTTTTTAATGTCCAACTTCCTATATAGATCCTTAAAAATCACATTCTTTATATTACAAATTGATTTATTGAATTTTTGTTGAGTAGCTTTAGGCTTTTCTAGATTCTCTTTGCTTTTACATTTATAATAAATTTTGTAATAACTTTTTTTTTAATTCTTTTCTTGTACATCTTTCCATCACCAAGCATCTTTATTGTTTGGAGTTTTTTCTTTAGATTCTCTCAGCAAACACTTCACACCCCCCCCCACTACCCCTTGTATGTGCCTAGAGCGAACAATTGTCAAATTGAATAAGCTTGGATGTTAATGATAGCGCGAACAACTCAATTAAGGAACCCCTTCTTCTTTATTGGATTCACACATGATGTTATTCACATGGGTTTCATAGATCCAAGGGTTGGAGGCGGCTGTAGGAGGAAGTAGACCTTCGCAAGAGTACAACTGACCCCCATCAAATCTCTGTTGTACTACCTTCCTCACTCCTCGCTTCTTGATCTCACTCCTTCCTCCTCCGATAAGAAAGCTGCAAACTGGGGAGAGAGAGAGAGAGAGAGAGAGTAAAGAACAAACATTGTTGCCCTTTGAAAGTCGAAAGATTCTGCCCTACCATAGAAGAAGTGGAATTGTAACCCAAAACTTCCATCTGCACTCAGATTCGAGCTCAGTGGCCGGAACTCCAACCAAAGAGAGAGTTCGAGCTGATCACAGATTAGGTTTGCTGTCAAAACAAGAAAAAGAAACAACCAGAAGATAGTAAACAATTTCAGAGCTATTGAGCGCACAACATTACCATACATTGGATATTAGAGTTCAAGCAAACAAAAATTTCTCAGTGATGAATTTTTTTTATTATAGTAAAAAGAAAATACTTGTTTCCAAAAAGGATCTTCTAGTTTGACAAATCTATGAATATTTCCACTGAATGAAATTATTAGTGGATTCCTTTTCTAATTAGTCATGCAAAATAGCAACAAGACACCATCATCTGTTTACAGTTCCATGTACACAAGTACCTTCCTCAACAAAAGGACAAGTCAAGAGACCAAAGTAAGAAAGAATAACAATGAAAAGGAATGGCAAGCAATTACGATACTATGAAAATAGAGGCAGTATGTAATGTGTTAAATTTAAGACTTTACCTTGGGACCCCAGGCCTCTTTACCATATCAGAGCGAATGCCATGAATGTAAGTGTTTGGTACAGCACGTCCAGGATTTATAAGAGTCTGAAATGTACTATTCTCACCCCCATGGAGATCCCGAATAGCAATCTCTATAATCCTTTCCCGTTCTCGACTAAGTCCAGTGGTTTCGGTATCAAATACTAAAACAGTAGCAGGCCGGTCAAGCCATTTTTCTGAGATTTTCTGGATACTGTAATGCTCAACAGACTCATGTTCATGCACATCAGACTTCATTTTGTGCAAATTTCTCAAGATTTCCATCTTTTGCTCACGACCACCAAGATGGATATCACAAGCTTTGCTACTATGTGATTTTTTATTCCTCCCTTCTGCCTTTGTTGCCAAAGGTTGCACATAGCACATTATAGGCTCAACCACTTTTCCAGAAAAGAATGTACCAGGAGATCTGAGTAATTTAAAACTACAGTTGCTACCAACACAGTTCCTTAGCTGATGATAGTTTCCAGACCAAATAGTGGCAAAAGACATTTTGACAAAAGATCCCATTCAGGAATAAAATATTTTTGAAATGAGAAGCAAAGGACAGTCAGCATCTGACAAAGTCATGGATTTCAATACTGGTTTAGTCCGAATAATCCTGGAAAGAAATAGAAATTTAACACTCAAATGATTCAGTGAAATGTCCATAATAAAGCAAATTATAGGTGTTCCATACGAAGAGACTGAAAGATATGAAACTATAATTTGACATGAACATGGACATATCTATGCGGTTCATAGCATCCTATTGAAGAGATAAGCAACATCTTTAAATAGTCTGGTCTATATTTCATAACCATTAGTATGGATTTCCATAGTGATATGCTATACCTATTCTACACAAACCTATCTGTTAGCAAGTCATATGAGTATGTTGAATCCTACCTACCAAACAAGGCCATCAATTTCATAGCCAATGACCATGACAAATTTCTCCAAGTTCCCTTTGATGGTGATGATCTACACTACTTAGTTGGAACCTATGAATTAAATTGGTTACCCATCAACTAGGAGATCTCTCGTATCACAAGCCATGGGCATGCCAATCTCAACAAGCACTTGGTTGGGAAAGCCTGCCTTATTCAAAAGTCAAAATGTCCTCAGGTCTAGTCTTTTCCCGAGGGTGGAGAAAAGATTAAAATTACCCCAATCCTCCCTCTTTCACCTATTACATTGTCACACAACAATGTTTTAATACGATTCGTGCTATTTTCAAGCACATGAAGTCAACGATCAAACTCAAGGACCCCCAGGAACAACTAACAGGCATTCAAGACTCCTTGCAACACTTCTTCTCAGTCACAAGCCATGATGGTGTTGGTAGCAGGACCCAAGATGGTGGAGCACACATTCCCCATTAAGCTTTAAACTAATACTTCTTCCCTCCTTTCATGATGCCGAACGAGGGAGAGGGAGGGAGAGAGAGAGAGAAAATCAAGTGAGGGGGAGTCAATATGGATGGGAGAATCAAGTGAGGGAGAGTCTATTTCTATATGGAAGCCTACTACAATATGTTATATGTTGATGATCTGTATAGACTGTATGTCAACTTTGTGTTCTACTGTGTTCTATGTGTAACTTTGTATGGGTTAGTTGAACTTTAATGCTATGATGAACCATGCCATGATGAACCATAAGACGTTACTTTGTAATGCTTTGAATCTAATGCTAAGGAGCCATCACAAAGACGACCTCATCAGTATTAGGAAATGATGGCCCAAGCTATTCACACTTTATGTACGCAAATGACCTATTAATATTTACTAAAGCAAAACCAACAGAAGCAGCAAAAGTTCAGCTGCACTCAGATTATACTGCTCCATCTTTCGTCAGCTTGTGAATCATGACAATTCATCCATCCTCTTCAGCAAATTAACTCCAAGTTCTAGGAAAAGGGTGGTCATTAGAAGAAGAATTGAAATGAATGAAGGCAAGGACTGGCGCAACCTGGGCTACGGTTACATAGTCTGGGAAAAGCAAATTTCCAACACATAAATTGATGTTATGAGAGACAGAATCAGTGCATGGGGGCAAAATCATTCTCATAATTACATCAACGCCAATGTATGTCCTCTCCCACACTTATTTACCTATGAATGTATTGAACTCAATGGAGCAGTTGATATGTAGATTTCTGTGGAGCAGGTCGGCTACAACAACATCTATGCATTATGTCAATTGGGAAGATGTGTGCAAACCAAAAATGCAAAGGTGGACTAGGTATACATAATTTAGGATATGACGCCAAGCCCTAGCTACAAAGCATAAGTGTGAATTCCTCAATAATGATGAATGCATATGGAGAGAAGGGTACAGATCAAGCTAAACTTTTGAAATAAGGAAAGGAGACTTATGGATCTAGAAGTTCCTTGGACTTGGGGTGAATGCAAGAATGGAAGAAACATCTTTATGCTGAAAGTGCCTTGGCTATCTACTACTCCCTTGTGCAAGTGGCCTACCTTCATTAACACTGAAACGGAGCATTTCCCAACAATGGAGTTACTGATTGATAATGGCTGGAACCAGCAAAAACTTCAAAGCCTGTTTGGAGAGGGATTAAAGAGATAGAATCCAGGTACTATGTAGGCTGAAAAGCCAAGAAGAGGACCATTTGGTATGGGCTGAAAATGAAGCAAGTAGAATTCCCACAGGAGCATTGTACACTAGGCAATTTGGAGAATCAACAAGACAAAGCACAGGTGGCTGGTGTGGCATGTCCAGGTTTCACCACAGGTACAGACCTTTATCTGGAGAATGTGCAAAGGATGCCATACCCACCAAGGTTTGGGTGAATAGAAGAGGATTAACAGTGGACACATTATGTCCAGAGGGGTTGTCAGACAGAAGAAAAACTCACCCGCATCTCAACAAAGTGCTCTATCTACATAGAGGTCAGGAGAGTCATTGCACAATGCGTAGCTTATTGGCTTCATCAAATTCCTGGCAAGGAAGGCAGTTCTTCATGACGAAGGTGGCCAAGCAGAACAAACAGAATATGCAGCTATGCACAGAGATGGAGATACTGAATTACTGTTGGAAAGCCATGAATGCTAAGGTTCATGGTGAACTAACCCCAAATCCAATTTCCATTACTGTTTATGTGCTGTAGTCAATCCAGACACAACTAATCTTAGCTAGGAACCACTGGAGCCCACATACCCTGTTGGTGACTGTCCCCCCCAAGTTGGATGAAGGTTAACGTAGATGGATCAGGGCTAAATTCGGGAGTAATATAACTGTAGGAGCGAAGTTTCTCATAAAAGACTGCCTGGGTGCAATCATAAAAGGGGAAGGAAAGAAACTTGGTATTTATGCTACAATTGCAACAGCGAAGGGAGCTATATGATTGTGTGCAAAGACAGCTATCAGATGGGAACTAACTTCATTAGCATTTGATTAGAAGACCAATAGGACAACAAGATCAAAGAACTGAGTTGAAGGAACCAAGGGACTATCAACAACAACAACAACAACAACCAAGCCTTAATCCCACTAGGTGGGGTCGGCTACATGAATCCTTTGTTTCCATTGCGCTCTATCAGTTACCAAATTCTTATCTAAGTTTAAGTAACTAAGATCACTCCTTATAGTTTCTTGCCATGTCTTCTTTGGTCTCCCTCTTCCTCTTTGTACATGGGCAAAATCCAATAACTCAATTTTTCTAACTGGAGCTTCAATTGGCCTACGATTTAGATGTCCAAACCATCGAAGCCGACTTTCTCTAAGTTTATCCTCAATTGGTGCAACACCAACTTTCTTTCGGATATACTCATTTCTCATTCTATCCTTTCGTATATATCCACACATCATCTTAACATTCTCATTTCTGCAACATTTATTTTATTTGTATGTTTCTTCTTTGCAGGCCAGCATTCAGCACCATATATCATCGCTGGTCTTACTACAGTTTTATAAAATTTACCCTTAATTTTGGATGGGATTTTTCTATCGCATAACACACCAGAAGCATTTCTCTATTTTACCCAGCCTTCTTGAATCCTGCTAATAACGTCATTATCTATTTCGCCATCATTTTGTATAATTGATCCAAGGTATCTAAAGCGCTCACTCTTCTTGACAATTTGATCACCAATTGTCACATCTCCAATATAAGTATTTCTTTCTTGACTAAATGTGCACTCCATATATTCAGTTTTTGATCTACTGAGATGCAAACCTTTAGATTCTAGAGCATTCCTCCAAAACTCTAGTTTCGCTTTAGCTCCCTCTTTAGTTTTCTCAATAAGGACAATATCATCTGCGAAGAGCATACACCAAGGCACTTCATCTTGGATATGTCCAGTCATGACTTCCATAATCAAAGCAAAAAGATACGGACTTAAAGCCGAGCCTTGGTGTAATCCAACTGTAATAGGAAAATCCTTAGTCAAACCTCCTTGTGTCCGAACACAGGTAACAGCTCCTTCATACATGTCTTTAATAACTTGAATATAAGCAGTGCAAATCTCTTTCTTTTCTAAAACTCTCCAAAGTACTTCTCTTGAGACTTTATCATAAGCTTTTTCCAAATCAATAAAAACCAAATAAAAACCAAGGGACTATCAAGCTTGTAAAATCACCAATTCTCCAAGGAGTGCTAAATATGCTGTTGATTTCTTAGCTCACCAAGCTAGGTTGGGAGATTTTTTGAGGGAAAGGGGCATGTCCCTTTTAATAAACTAAAGGCCCGAGCTACGCATTCACAGTTCCCTTCACATTTTCACAACACATTAGTATTAGGTCAATGCATCATTACTAAACCATTAGTTATCCTAAATATGAATCTGACAACCACCAATTTCTTTCACTCCAACTGTGATTTCCATAACTAAAACCCCCATGGTAATAATGAACATGAGCAGCACAGAATTGTCTCATATATATTATCATATTGAGGTCGTAAAGCAACCACATTAAAGTCACAGTGCAGCCCAACATTATTGGATTTAAAACAAGATCCACTATTCAACCTTCTACATAAACCACACATATCAAAATCTTTAATAAAATTGAATGCAGACGCATGATTGCCAAAGTTCCAATAATATGCTTAGAACTACGCAGGAGAATATTATATTCTATTATAAAAGTTGATGTAGAACACATTGCCGAAGGCCGTTTATGAAAACAAAAAATAGGAAAAGTGCGTAATCAAGTGCGAAAACTTAAAATAGCCACAACTTCCAATCCAGGATGAGTTACAAGATGTACAATATATTTCTGGAAAGCTCTTAACATTTAAGCCAGTTTAAGGCCACCTTTAGTATATTTTTGTATTTCCAACAAAATATTCTTTCTCAGATTTTGATTCCTCTGAGATTTGGCAAGATAGCTAAAATGGCTGGAAAAATCATTTTCAATAAACAAATATTTCCATAGCTCTTATGTTCTAATTTGCATGAGATTTGGCAACTTAACAAACGTAATTAGGGAGGATCAATTTCAAATGTTTACTTGATTTTATGTTATTTCCATATAACCATCAAGGTACCTATATAAGGCTTGTGCCTCTTTTTTTATCATCAATCAATAAATATTTCTAAGATTGTTCTCAATATTCTCTGTCACTTTCTTTATCAAACTTGTATGTTTCAGCATCTTATCTTGGATCTCTCTTACAGAATTGATCATATATTTCTTGATATTTCTCATATGTTAGTTGGTACCAGAAGGGATTCAAGAAGTTCAGATTCAAATGTTGGACTAACTACAACTTTACAAGAAGCTCTGAATCAATGGGAGCGAGTTCACCTAAGATGAAAGAAAAGAATAATGACTTTGCTTTGTCCTCCACTGAATTGTGTTTTCTCAGATAACATATCATTATCCGTGAAAAGTTCATAACAGACAAAGATTAAGTGCTTCAAGCTAGTAATCGAGAGACTTACCCAAAATTTGTGCAAATATACCAAAGTTTTCAAGAAGCCTTGACATCAAAGAGTTTTTGGATTGGATCACAAAAGCTGAGACATTCATTGAACCAACGAGCGTTCTAGAAGACAAGTGAAGTACATCACCTACAAACTCAAAAGGTGGTCCTTTAGCTTGGTGGGTTTAGATGTCAATGAATCGAAGGAGATAAGAGAAGCAACTTATCCGATCAAAAGGGCTCCCATAAGATACATGACTACATTAAGGAATTTCATCATCTAGCTTCTAGTAAAAATCTTGTGGAGACAAAGGCATAGCATGTTGCACGTGTCATCAATAGACTTCGAGTTTCCATTCAAGACTGGGTGAATTTGTATACAACATAAATGCTTGACGAGGTCAATAAGCTCGCCACAAATGTTGAAGCTCAATTGGAGAGGTCAACCACAGGGGACTTCCCTATAGTCACAACAGCTCAGATTCTGCTAGTGATTCCAACAAAGGAAAAGTTGGAGTGGCAGACAGATTAGGAAGCAAACCCAATGCAGGAGAAACCAGCAAGAACCGATATGTGCTAGTGAGGAACAATCACCAGAACCACCAGAACCAAAACAATCTGTATGTGTGGAATCATGGGCCTAAATGTTACCAATGTGGCTAGAAGGATCACATTTTCAACAACTTCCCAAGTCATCAAGCAATGAACATGATCAAGATGGGTTTGGAGTCGATCCTGAGCATGAGGCCAAAGAAGACGAAGAGGGGTTGATCATCGGCTCTAAAGATGTGCTTCAGGAAGGACACAAAGGATGCAACTACGTCGTATGACTGATGTAATGACTACCCCTAACATTGAAGAAGACTCATGCTACGTAACTTGTTCAAATCCAAGAGTAGAATCAATCAACAGGATGTCATCTTTGATAGTGGCAATAGCAAGAATATTATTTCTAATGGAATCATAAAGTAGCTGCAGATCTCGATAATTGAGCATCCCACCCTGAACAAATTAGGTTGGATCAAATCCATTGGTTAAATGAAGAAGGTAGTGGAAGAATTTCAAAGAAAGAAAGCCAATATCATAATTCTAAAGAAGAATTATGACAACACATATGTACTGCATCTTCCAACAAGCCTAGGAATTTTCCAAACTTTTATAGTAGATTTATTAAAATGTCATCCGGACGATACTTCACTCTATTTAGATAACTCAAGGATGAGTTCTTTTCAAACAGAGGAGACTGATGTAAAATACATTACTGAAGGCTATTTACGAAAACTAAACAAAAGATAGAAAATGCACGTAAAAAGTACGGGAAACATAAAATAGCTACAGCTTTTGATCTAGGAGGATTTACGGGAAGCAAAACATGTTTTTACAAAGCTCTCAATATTTAGGGCAATTTCAAGCCACTGGACAAGTTTAGTATTTCCAGCAGAATATCTTATATTTTACAAATTCTAATCCACATGAGTTTTAGCATGATAGTTTAAATGGCTAGAAGAATTGATATCAATATATTTATCATATTCTAATTTACCTGAAATTTGGCATCTTAACAAATGACTTCGGAGAATCAATTTCAAATTTTCCCTAATTTTATGCTATTTCCATGGAATCATCGAGCCATGTATATAAAGCTAGTACCTTCTATTATCATCAACAATAAATACAATGTTTCTAAGATTACTCCTGATATCATATTTTTCTCTCTCTATTAGACTTATGTGTTTTAGCATTTTGTCTAGAATCTCTCCTATGAGGATGATCATTGATTTCCTCTGTTTTATCTACATCACAAGCTAGACCCTATAAATGGTAGACATTTAAACAAACTATGACTTCTTTTACATTTAGAAAGTCCACATATAAAATCTAGTTCAGTATAGGGCAATTGAGTGGCTAGCACTTGATATGCCATCAGGAACCGTGATGGAGAACTGATCCAATTGGGAGGGAAACAAATTCTTTCAAAGTCGGTCATAATGGTTGAGATGCAAGCAGCACTCAACTTTGAAAGACAGACCCAACACACATAGATCAAGAGAGACACCATTAAGACACTGCAACAACTCATGCAGTTATAGAGCAGCAAACAACCACTTCATAGCCGAGACGACAAGCAGCTAACTAGACCATCCGATCTTGTCACTTCGAACAAGAACAATAATTGTCCTGTCCGATCAGTCTCATCGGATTGTTCGATCCACACACTGAAGCATCCAATGAAGGAATCTATCTGTACATTGGACAATCTGTTCTACTGCACTAGACTGTCCAATTCACACATGGGAGCAAAGTATCAGGGACATCATCCAACTGCATCTTTGCTTTGTTTCTTGTGAATTTATATATGTAATTAGAAACAATCATTATGCAGTGGATTTTACAACTCATCTAGCAACACTGGGTGATTTTGTTTGGGACAAGGTATGCCCCTTCTCACAATTTTTGCAACATCCTTAAAGGGAACATTGGTTGATGTATTTTCTATATTTTGATTGGTTTATTGCAAACTGGCCTAGACCACTTTTGTTGAGAAAAAAAAAAACAAAAAAAAAAAGATATTTGCGTTTTGTAATTACTTCTCTATGCACTCTGGACAACTTAATGCAAAGCATGTGCACAGTATTTCAAACAAAGTAAATCCTTCGGGAGAAGACAATTAAAAGGGTAAAGAAATCCAGACTGAATTGTAGCTGCAACTGATTAGCAGAATGCACAGAACTAATCACAATCAAATAAGCTGCGATCTCAATGCCACTAGATAGTTCAAACAATGCCATTAAGATCTTAAAATATATCTAAATCCATGAAATGTTCCAGCCTACTCACTGACCACATGGCGCTCGACGAAATGCCTCAGCGAGAAATCCCAGAAGAGGCCCAAAGAGTATCATATGGGGAAAACAATCAAACATTCAGATCGGCGAACGAGAAGAGAAATTGCTGGTAGAAGTGGAAAAGAAAATACCTAATTGAGGAAAGCATTACTGGGCTCTCTTTGGCCGTTCGGGAAGAGGCCGGTAAGCGTAGCTTTTAAGGTTGGGTAATGGCAGGGTCTGAAGGAAGGTATAGCAGCGGTTATGTCGGCGAGGTGCTCGCCGTAGGATGGAAGCAGTTAGAAAAACAAAAAGAAGTGAGAGAGGAAGAAGAAGAAGAGTGGGGGTTTGTGGGGGAGGAAATCTGGCAAACGGTCCTCGGATTATAGAACTGAGAAAGCGATCGCCAGAAGTAAACCGCATTTGGCGGATCAGATCCACTGCCTCAACGATTTTTTTTTTTTTTTATGTATTTTTTTTTTTTTGAGATAATTACCTACATGTCACACAATTTTACTTTATTTATACGTTACTTATCCATTCTTAGTTAATTACACTATACACACTTAAAATATTATAAAATCTTATATACACACACTTTCACTTGTTTTTATTATAATGAGCAATTATAATTTTCCAATAGCCTAACTATAGTTAGGTTACAAAAAATCTGAACTGTTCATCATATTATTTTAAGGATATTTAAATATATTTTGAGTAAAAATCTTTAAACTTTGATGTTTAGGTTATGGTAAAGGAAGGAAACATCCGCGACGTGAATTGATTTTAGGACAGATCAACGCTTTAGTGTGACGTCGAGGAAGAAAAAAAATATGTACTATTAAAGGTAAAAATATAATTTTAATGATTTACTAACGAAATATTTTTTTTCCAAATAGATTTTGACTAAATTTTAACTTAAAGTGCATGTATGTAAGATTTTATAATGTTTTGAGTGTGCATAGCGTAATTAACTAAGAATATAAATAAAGTGAAATGGTGTGGCATTCAGGTAATTATCCTTTTTTTTTATTACATGCAAACGCAAATAATTGAAAATTTAAAATAATTTTTCTTTTTGGAGTGGGAGATCAATGAGTTTGGGTAGGGGGGGTTGGGGGGGAGGGGTTGTGAGTTTGGCTCGAAGATGAATAGTCGTTTGATGTGATCCGAACCGCTTGACTCGATTTCTATTTTTTCATATATAAATAATATATTTGATTATTTATTATAATGATTTATTATTTGTATACAAGTATATAATATTTGTGATTAGAATATCTATTAGGTGATCTTGTAAATATAGTTAACTCAATTTTAAATACTAGCAGAAGTAATTTTTTTAAATAGAGGCCAATCCTTTCGAGGGTTGTGAGTTTGGCTCGAAGATGAATAGTCGTTTGATGTCTGATCCGAACCGCTTGACTCGATTTCTATTTTTTCATATATAAATAATATATTTGATTATTTATTATAATGATTTATTATTTGTATACAAGTATATAATATTTGTGATTAGAATATCTATTAGGTGATCTTGTAGATATGGTTAACTCAATTTTAAATACTAGCAGAAGTAATTTTTTTAAATAGAGGCCAATTCTTTCGAGGGTTGAGTTAGCTCGATTAAAGCTCAAGATAGGATAAATTTAAATCGAATTAAGATGAGCCAAACACAAAGACAGCTCGAACTCAGATCATTCTAACCCCTAACTCTATCGAGTAATTACTTGCTAATTATGCTCCCTCCCCCATTGGTTGCTGTTTGCAATTCCTGCCATGTTGTGCTCAGAAAGGTGAGTGGAGGGGTGGCATCGAGTCGAGTTCGAGCGAGTTTCAGTAGACTTGAACTTAAAAATTTCGATTTCAGTGAGACTCGAAATCGGCTCGAACTTTAAACATTTCGAGTCGAGTTAGCTCGACTTGATTTAACTCGAGTTCGAGTCGATTTCGAATCGATTTCAATTTTTTTGATAAATTTAAATTACATAATAACAAAGACAAATTTAAAAATTTTTAATAATTAAAAAATATTTTTTTCTATTAAATGTTTAATTTCCCGAGGCCGACGCCCGACGGTCTGCATCTCTGCGGCCGATTCTGTCAAAATCGGCTCGATGCTAAATAGCAAAAATAAAAATAGACATATTTTGTACATCAGAAAGAACTAATTCATTACAATCACAAAGAATTGGAGAATGTTTGCTTTCCTAAAATTGAAATTGGCAAGAAAAATTCTAAGTGATTTCCTAAAACTTCCTAAAATCACTGAAATGGAGAAAATAACCTTTAAAAATATGCTAAAAGACAAGTAAATTACATCTGAGTCCTTCATGTTATGGTCCCTCAGCAGAAAACTCGATCCCAGCATTTGAATTAGCACAGCCCACACATCCCGAGCGCGTTTTGTGAAATTCGGGACGTCTCTCAAGTCATTAAACACTTTTCTTAGGGACCAGAATATAATTTTCACTAACAAATGTACTTCTTATGCAGAGCTTTTCAAAATGAGCTTGCATTACATGAGCCAGCGTCAATAGGCTCGTAGTAGAACTGGGCCAGCAAAGCTTGCTGTTAACAAGAAGATAAAAAAATAAATAAAAAATAAAAAAAATTACATCTGTCACCCCTAAAGATCGATTATTTTCAAACGGCACTCTTTTGAAGTTAGATAAGGGTGTTACATAAAAATAATAAATTTTGGAGGTGCCGCCTGAAAATAATGGATTTTGGGGATGAAAGATGTAAATTCCCAAAAAAAAAATTGCGTTAGCAAAAAAAAAAATCATTTAAATTCCAACTTTAATGTGAAAATTCAGTATATACTCACCAACTCTTCATCTTCTTCTAAACTTGACTCATGATCATCTTCATTTGCTGCATTGCAGTTACTTGTAGCACTCTCCAGTTGATATAAAACTGCAGTTTGAAGATTTCCTTGAGAAGGAAAAGAATAACATGCATGGCCTGCATTGATTGTATTTGAATCTGAAGGCAAGCTGATGTTATCTTGCCGCCGACTCGACTGCAGCAAATCCGAATCGATATAACTCGACGAAATCAGTTGCCTCGAGTTCTGATCACGGCTTTGAAGACCAAACTGCTGATAATTAGCAGTCATTGCTGCTCTTCCAGCTTTCACCTCACGATATTTCTACATAAAATTTTCGTCTATTAATTTATGACAAAATAGGAACATTAAAAAATAAAATGCACCAGAGAAATGAAATTGTATGGTAGCATCCTGACCTGTAAGTGGCTGGCTACATTATTTCGTGTAAGTGTTGGCTCGTTCATCAACTCCAATATATTTGAAGGACAAATCTCTGCGTAACGTATAAAAAAATAAATCAAAATATAATGATATTGCATAACAGTTCAAGTTTTTAAGTTGAGCTATGAGCTAAACTCGATTCTTTAACAGTGAATTGCTATGCACTTTGGGACCTGGGTGTAAATTTTTAATTTCCCGCTTACTGTTTTGGGATTCGACAAGACGGTGTAAAGCATCAAGAAACTTTTGGTGGAGTTCTGAGCTCCAAGTAATTCTTTCTTTCTTCATTTTCTTCTCATTCTCCATCTCATGCTCCTTCCGATTCGGTGGCGGCAATTCTTGCTCTCCAGAAGAAGCCCCGAAGAAGAAGCCTTCATTCCGGCATTCTTCAGCACCCCCAGATTCATTAGTTGCTGCTTTTTTTCCAGTCTTCTTGGCGCTATACTTCTGTTTCATTTTCAAACGTGCATTAAGAAATTGTATACATAACTCGAAGGACTAATCATAGACTAAATCCTTAAAGAAAACAATTGCCTGCAGGTGACTGGCCACATGATCCCTGGTAAGGTTAGGATCGTTCATCTCCTCCAGTATTTTTGAAGGACAAATCTCTACATAATATACAAAAAAAATCATATCAATTAGCTACATTAATACTAATGAATCCATATAATATTACAAATATATATATGTTTTTCAGCTTACTATAGTTTCGCGATTTCAAATTCTCTATCGCATCAAGAAATTGTTGATGGAGCTTTGCATCCCAGACTATCCTCTCTCTCCTCATCCTCTTTCTCTGCAGCAAGGATTCGGCCACTTGAATAGTCTCCATCGTTCTTTCTCCCTGTAATTTCTGCTCTAGTTCGAGGTTGTGGTTTGATCGACAGACTCAGCTTGCATGCTATATATACACATTACATGAAATAAGCATCTTTAACAAGAAAATTCTTATCAAGTAAAAAGCTTTTATTTTTTTTTAATACAGACGTAAAAAACCTGTATTAAAATAACTATTTAATAATCACTTTAATAATAGTTTTAACTTTTGCTATAAAATTAATTAGAAGAATTTAAAAAAAAATAAGAAAAAATTTTGTTGTTAATTGAAATGATATCTTACAATTCTTCTTGTTAAGTATTTTAGAATTTTAGTAAGTTTACTTCACGCCTATAAAAATTTATTAATAAAACATATAACAAAAGTAATTAATTTTTTATTTGCAATATTATTTTATAAAAGTAAATACTTTTGTTAATTTTAAATAATTTTTATTTTAGGCATTTTAGTCCCACCCTGTGTGAGAAAAGATAATTAAAGCTCATAAAAGCTCTAAATTGAAATTAAGATAATTATCAAATAATTAATGATATGTCATTTTTAGCATTAAATATTATAATAATTATTTTTAACTTTTAAAGCAATTTTTATTTTTGATTTAATCCGCTAACACCACAATTTCTCTTACTCAACTTGAACTGTGGTTCAAATCTAAAACCTCCTGATTTTCATTCAAAAACTAAGAAAATACTTTTAAGCATATCTCTAGTTGGCTTAATTTCAAATTTTGAGTTCGTAAATTGCTTAGACCCATAAAACCCGTAACTCGTATGATTTACATAAGTCTTTTAATTATAGAAAAGCGATATATTAAAGAGTTTTTTAAGTAAAAAAGAAATTTTCTTCGTGTCACGCGCTGGTTTTGCTATCGACCGATTAACAACGAACTGGCTCGAATAATATTCAATCGATTGAACTGGTTAAAACATGAATTAATCATTCGATCAATTTGGCTTTCAAGTTCGGGTTTTAAAAGATCCAAATAGCTATCGAATCGATCATCTAACCTGAGAATTGATCAATCTGGTCCGGCGTCTTTCTTTCTTCGAGCCGCAGTTTTGTGCCAATTGGAGTTGATCTGATTAACGCCCAGCCTGATTGCGACTGAGTCCTCCTTTTAAGCAGGCAGTGGGGGTGAGTTTCCTCTTAATCAGGAAGTTTGTTAGGTATATTAGTTAGATCAGTTAATTAATCTAATCATTACTAACTGAAAAATCAGTTAATTTTTCAATTTATTACTCTTTATGGATAAATGGATTACAACAAATAATTTGTTATTTCAAACTCAAATACTCTCGTTCGTATTTTTTCTCGATTGACAACTCAGCATTGAGATACGACAATTATAACAAATCATTAGTACGATAAATTTTAGAGACGAAAATGAAGATTTATCAAATAGTTGAATCCTACGAGAGAAGAAGATATTCAAATCTCCGTCAACGATTTCTTAATGAAATTCAAGAGTTTGAATATCGAAATTATCGTAAATAGAAAAGCATGTGTATATATAATATCTTAAATATATTAAATGAATCGAACTTGAGTTATACGAAGTTGAGGTTAGTTTAAATATAGCAAAATGAAATAAAATTGTAAGTTTCGAATATTTATAATTTTTTAAAATACAATTCAAATATTATATATATAGACAAATGTTATAATTAAAACTGAGATAAAAATAATAAGATAAAAAATACACAAAAAAATTAAAAATAAATTTATAATATTATAATTTAACCAACTTAATATATTTAATAAAAAACTTAAGATTTATAGGTTAGGATCATTTTCAACAATTATTAGCAATGATTGACGTAATTACGTTCATAAAATTAGCTTAAATTATTTTTGTAAATTATGAGTTTAGTGTGCTTAACCAAAAACTTTAATATTCTAATTTCTTAACAATATTAGAGATCACTTTTAATTATTTTTCTATTTTTTTGAAACTTTTAATTATTTTTTTATTTTTTTAAAGTATTTACAAACCATTTTGTTCGGGCCCCACTTGTTTTTCAGATAGTTAAATAAAAGGAAATGAATAAAAATAAAAAGAAAATTAGGAATTCTTACATGCATACTATTTAAAAGTTTTTTTATTTATATAGATAATGCTCAAATTTATTATATCTACATAACTAACATTCTAAAAAAAAATTCTTATATTTATGCTATTTATAAATTTTTTATTTCATCAAAAGGACCTAAATGTAACAACAGGACAATTGATGAACTCAATAAAAAAATTTTGAATAGCATAAATGTAAATAGTGTTTTTTTAAAATATCATTCAAGATGATAGAATAATTATGAGTATTATTTATGTAAATATAAATATAATATATATATATATGTAAATTAAAAAAAATTTAGTAGCATATATATAATCGAGAAAATATTATATAGGTTCTTATAAGTTGCAATTGCATAACTTTTAAATTGATCTATATTTTTAAAGATGCATGCTTCTATCAAATCCCTTTAGTTGATAGTATCCTTTAAATTGGTTCATCTACTAAACTTTTTGTCAATTTAAAAAAAAAACTTCAACATAATTATATAAAACTATTAAATTAAATTATAATTACTTAAATAACAGAAAATCATATACGATGTATTAAATTTGTAAAATACATCGTTAAAACGATGTATTCCAATGCTGGGTAAGAAATGTTAAATACTAATATTGATGAAGAAAAGGTTAAGTTTCCTGTTTGACGCGAGGACCAAATCAGGACCAAAGTGATACTAATTTAAAAAATAATAATAATAATAATAATAATAATAAATAAATAATTTTAATCATTCTACATAAATTCTAATATAAAAAAATATTATTTTACTTCACATACTCAATACTTTTTAATAAAAATATATACTTTATTTTACTTCCTAGACCAAAATATTCAAATTATATCATTTTGATCCTAATTTGGTCCTGATTTAGTCCTCGCGATAGAGAACACAAAGAAGTCATGATAAATGGAGACCTGCTAGATGTGTTTGCCCATGTCAAAAAGGAAGGAAAACAAAACATAAAAAAAATTATAGTCATAGAACACATAGATGTACATAATTCAAAGAGACTCTCCTATGTTTGCCGGCCAAGCTTCGAAATATTCTAACAATGAGAAAAGATTGTTAGAGGCAAACTATAGAGAATCCTTTAGAATTCCCCAGGAATACACCGAAGGAAAGAGGGAGAAATCTGATAGAGACCTGGGCATTGGGCGGGTGGCCCGACGGGCTAGCCAAAGCTCGATAAAATTTAAATGGGTTTGTTCATTCATTTTGGCCCGATATTCGGGTTTGGCCCGGCCCAAGCCTGATTTGGCTTAGTCAAAGCCCGGTTAAGCCCGGCCCGCCCATATTGAAAATGATGATATTATCATATATGCTTCTTTTGATAATGTTTATATTATAATAGATATTATTAAAATTATATTTATTAGGTTCTAATTTTTTCTTTGGTTATTGAAGAAATTGAATGAAAATATGGAGCTTGCTAGCTTAGAATTCTCATTAATTTATTTAATTATTTTAAATTAATATCCTAGGAAAGATATAATTAAATTTTGTAATTATCAACTTAAATAAAATTATATTAATATATAATTATGGAAAGTATAAATAGCAATATTATAATATGCCAGAATGCCTAAGACTTAAATTATGTTTGGATATAAATTTTAGATACTTTGGCTTCGTTTAGTTCGAGATATTTTTTGGCCTAACAAAACTTTTAACTACAAAAATCAACTTTATCATACATATAACACAAATATGAATATTAGAATCAATTTTATTTTATATTTTATATATTTTTTAATATAAAAATAAAGTTCTTTGATATTAAACTTAAAAAACAAAATATTTTTTGTCTTCCAAAAAAAAATTAGAATCAAATAAAGCCCGTGGGTAGCCCGGCCCGCACATTGGGAGGGCTTGGTAATAAAAGTACGTAAGCCAAGCTAAGCCCGACCCGAGCCCGATTTGACTTAGTCAAAGCCCGATTAAGCCCGGCCCGCCCATTGCCCAGGTCTAATTGTTAGGTGATGTTCCGAAAGAAAAGAATCACTGGAGCAAAGTGCGACTCCTAACAGGCTTCTAGGCAGAACAATTGAGAGAGACATAGGAATGAATTGTACCACTTCAGAAAGAGAGGAGAGTTCTTGAGCTTTATAAGTAAATAACGTAATCTCAAATAATGGATGTATCTTTTAGAGCAAAACTGAGAAGCTAATGATTGGAAACTCCATAGTTAAGGATGCTTAGGCTAGAGTAGTATTGGGATGAGTGAATTCCTGATCTCCTGGGAAATACTTTAGTTACTCTGCTTCCTAAAGCCACAGCAAACAATATCTCTATATTTAGATTATGGGATGTTATAATATAGAATTAGAGCAGACTTTCCACAGTATGATATGGTTCAAAAATGAACAAGACAAAAGCTGATGGGTCTGTGGCACCCATGGACAAAAAGGGAGAAAAGTGATTGCCAGGTAATATTCCAAGAAAAAAGAATCATTGGAAAATCATTCCACATCAAAAAGGGAAAGAAGTTCCTGAATTCTATAAGTAAAATACATGATCTCAAATAGTAGAAGCGCATTTTGGAAAAAAACTATGAGACTAATGATGAAAAACTCTGTAATTAAACGTGTTTGGATTTGAGAAGTATTGTGATGGGTGGCCTCTTAGGAAACTCAAGTCACGATGTTTCCTAAAGACAATAAGAACAATTCCTACATATTTGAATTACGGGATATTACAATTGACTTCCTGGGTGATTCTTAAGGGAGGAGTAAGTGAGGACGGCTAACTTGTGGCTTAAAATCACTTCGTCTTTGTATTGTTGTCTGTTTGTCCTTCAATAAGGGACACTGGGTCTTGTATTTATAGGGTGGAGAAGAATTATTTTCCTAGCAAAGTAATTGTAACATCTCGATAAAATTTAAATTAGATTTTTGATTAGTTTATCTTGTTATGTTGAAATTAATTTTATTCATAAAAATTAAATATATGGTATCTTAAGTATTTGTTATGTGATTTGAAATTTAAAATGACAGAAATTAATATTTAATTTAATTAAATCTGATTATTTAAATTTAAATCTAATGAATTTAATTACCCATTAAATTTTCATAACAATCTCCTTAAATTAAGGCTCAATGGAATTGACCAAATTAACCTCAGATTGTGATTTAGAGTAAGAAATAGAATTTCTCACTCTAAACACCGATTCAACTTTTCCCTCTTATAACTGCCGCCAGCCTAGAGAGAGAAACGCATGGAAGAGAGAGGAGGCCCCCAGATCTTTGAACTGAATCTAGTGATTTTGGAGTGTTCTTTTTCTTCGAATCTCAAGAAAAACCTAAAATTATGGTGAATTTGAGATAGATTTTACCCTAACTTTGTTATTTTAAATTAAATATCTGAATATAAAAATTATTTTGAGAAAAGGTTGATTTTGTATGTTAAATCATGGATTAAATGTATGATTTGCATGTGTATCATTATGTTATTGGTCTCCATATTTTATTTGTTATTAAATTTACTTATAATGCAAATCATGTTATTTATTTTTTTATATTTATTGTTCATTGTGCTATGCCATTTCTTTATCCTACATGCAAGCTGAATTGAAATCTATGTTATATATATTCAATTGTTCGTTATTCTTATTGCATCATGTTAACATGTTATTATTATTATCATAATCATCATCATTATTATTTAATATTATTATTTAATATTATTATTTAAAGACTTTATTAGTGTACAACCTACGAGTTTGTTCTAACGGACTCTGTCACAAACGTGGCAGGTACTGGAACACTTAATCACGTGAATGACGAGAATATAGTCAAGAAAAGAATTAGTTTATTTTTTTATTTCTTTAGAGAGTGACTTTTTGCTTATGTGTTTGGTTGAAACTTTAGTGATTCTGCCTTATTTGCTTTAGCTGAATGTTTATTTCTGTTTTACATTATAGTAATGCGAATTCGTGTGGTAGCATCTGATTTATTTAATTTTCTTCAGCTGTAAATTTTCTTTTCCTTCTCTCCTAACTTAAATAAATTTTAGTATAACAGCTAGGGTCGTCACAGTAATAGTGGTGTTTCTAGAAAGCCGTTAACACATCAAGTATCAATTAGCTTTTCGTTCACCACGTGTCCACGATCTCCTAATTGTCAAGGAGATCGTGATGGGTTGATTCTTTGCAAACTAATATCAAGGACTAATCTTGTACTTCAAAGTTACTTAGGAAGGAGTAGGAGAGCTGAGTTGAGGGAGATATTTTAGTAGGTGTAGGTCGACATTGTTGAACTAGTTTAGCGCTGAAGGTGAGGACTAAAAGGAAGAACTTCATAGTAGACATGCTTACTTGCCTAGAGTTGTCCACGGCAGACTTCCACAAGAGAACCTAGCAGAGTATAGTACTTCTCAAGTGACTTTTTAAATCTAGGTTGGATCGGGTCATCTCAGCTTTACTCTTTAAATAGGGATTTTGACCACTGTGACTTAGTTGGCAAATGGACAGTTGTGATTATCACATAGCCTTGCTTGTAAATAAATATGAAAGCTCATGTATCTAAAGGGGCGTTTGGTTCAATGTTATCTAGAGAAAATAATCATTTAGTTTAATAACATCTATAAATATTCTTCTATTAGATTATAAAATTATTAATTAAAAGATGACATCTAAATGTCATGATATCTAGATTACATAATATAATACTAAGATAACAACGAACCAAACGCCCCCTAAACAAATATGAATTATGATGGATCTGAAATATGAGTCATACACGTCATTTTGGATTTATTTTGAAAGCTTATTGAATGAAGCATGGTGGATAGAATTGAAGAGAGCTTGCCAAACAAGTTGTTGAACAAATTGTGATTCCCATTTACTAATAGCATATGCAATTTTATCTTTCGGACCCGTTTGTTTGCCCATTTTAAATTAACCTAATTTAATTTTAAACAGGCATATCATATCACACATAAAATTTAATATTAAAAATTAACTTTATTTCACATCTTACACATATTAGTAAAAAATAACTAACTTATATCACATTCCTCACATATCCTAACATAATAACTAACTTTATATCACATTACTCACACACTCCAACATAATAACTAATTTTACTTTACATCATTCACAATTTTTAATAAAAAAATATCTTTATCCAAATTTAATTTTAATTTTGTTAAATTTAATCTTACAAACAAACAGACCTAGGTTAGCAAATTAAAGGATGTTATCAATTAACCACTAATCACCTTTTTTACCACCTAGAGAAGAGTGAAAGTTGTTATTCATCGAGCCACCACAATTGCCTTGTTATCCCTTCAACTTTTATAAATACTGAAAAGGTCATTTTTCCATCTTCCTAATACATAAACAGAACCATAACTAACCCTTTTAACTCCACCAGACTAATATCTCTTTCTTCTTAGTGGATTCAAATCGTGTAAAAATGTCATAGCTCTTTTCTCTTCCCAACTTTTTAAAGAAAAATTCTATGATATTCATTTTTTTAATATTATTTTTTTTTTGTTATCTTTTAATTTTTCTCACCCATTTGGTACCTTATATTATCTTTGGATTCTTCTAGCTCATCTAGTTGGCAAATTTTTCTATTAAACGTTAATCTTCTTGCTTTAGTGTTCATCGATAACCTATTAATTTTTATATTTTTTTCATAGAACCCTTGTGATGAGGGGGAATTTTAATCGCACAGCATAATTATGTTCAATTCAAAACATCCATTGCTGCTCAATATAAATACTTGTAAAATTTAATCCCTGAGAAACGGCGGATGAAACGTTGCCGTCATCACCATCTCTACGGTCCTCAGAAGAGATGACGGAGAAGCACACGAACCAGCGTACGTGCGAGTCCGTTAGGGACGGCGTGCCCACCTCTCATGATTGAAAGGAGAAATTAATGACTATTTTACGTCTCAGTTGTACGCATAACAGCACCGCCCAAGCAGCTATTTGTGGACAGTGGCGGAGCCACATGGGAGTCAGGGGGTGCAATTGCACCCCCTGATTTTTTTTTTTTAATTAAACATTTAATTTTTTATTTTATTTTAGTCCCGAATTTTGTATAATAAATATCATATCATAAATTATGATAATAAGTTAAAAAATATTAAAATAACAAATTATTTAGATAACTTATAATTTTATTTTTTTATAAATTATTCAACATATAAATTATATAAATAGATTTTATACTGGTGAAAATTCATTCAATTTAAAAAATTTATTTAATTATTTTATATTTAAATTAAAAAATTATTATATATTTTTAATAAATAATGAATTAACTGATCATAATTTAGATTTTTAATTCACTACATTATTTAATAGATTAACACTTAATTTATTAAATAATTTAGTGTATTAAAATTTTAATTTATGAGTAGTTATTTTATTGGTTAGTTATTTGAGGTATGCAATAGAACTCTTAAATCAAAATTTTTTATTTTAAATAAAATATAGTAAGAATTTTAATTTTTTTTATAATTTAAATAATTTTAAAATTATAATATTATTATAAATAATTTATTTGACACCCCTAGTTTGAGGTCTTGATTCCGCCACTGTTTGTGGGGTCAAAATCGTCATTGTAGAAGTTTTAAGAACCTAATAAATTCGGATATGCTGAAAATTTAATTGCGAAATTTGCAGCAGTGCACTGCCGACGAGAGAAATTAATAACCATTATTTTATTTTATTTATTTGCAGACATAAGAACAATAAATGGAATGCAAATCATCACGAAAATCGCACATAGGAAAAGAAAACCAAAAGAATGAACGAAGGAGAGGGAGGGGAGAGAGAGAGAGAGAGAGAGAGAGAGAGAGAGAGAAACCGGAAAGTGACGATCAAGGTTTGGGGCCGTACAGGTCATAAGGAGCCCAGAGGGCGTCGAGAGGACATGGCCGGTTCGAGTCGAGCCGGACCCATGGTTTGCCGGAGCCGCTCCAGTGCAGGAGACTCACCGGTCCGGGATGCAGATCGCGGCAGCTCCCCCGAAAGTTATCCCCTCCCAGCCCGTGCTGGTTCCACCGGTGCTCGATGGCTGCCACGTGCCCGGCAAAAACTAATAGGAACGGCGGCAGCGACCCGAGCTCGTATATCCTATCCCCCTTCTGCACCTCCATCCACCGCTCAATCCGCCGCGTGTACCCCAATCGCCTCCATCGCTCGAGATCGAGAACCATGACGCCGGTGTTGAAGTAGCACGGCTGCCGACCGGCGAAGGTCGCGGATAGCTTTGGATCCGACCAGAAGCTATCGCTGAAGTATTTCGTGAAATTGGCGTGGCAATACTCCGGCGCGCCAACTGTTCTGCCGCTGAGATCTGTTCTCCACAGCTTGGCAACATCGTCGAGGACGACGAGGTCGGAGTCCAGATAGATCACCCGGCGCACGCACGGATCGAGCATGTCGGCGAGGTAATTGCGCGCGTAGTTGAGAGGCTGTTCCAGGGCCTGCCGGACTGATGTGGAGATCAGTCCCCTCACTCTCGCCGGATCGAAGTAGTAGATCTTGAATCTGAGGATTGGGAACGCCAAATGTATCAGGGATTCGAGGCTCCGATCGGAGACGAGAAAGTGGAAGAAGATGCTCTCCGGGCAGAGGGCGTATTGGAGAACCGAGTTGACGGCTGCGATTGAGCCGCGGAGGTACTCCTCGTCGAGAGTGATAGCGATGTTAACGAGAGCTGGATCGCACGCGGTGGAGCTCCCGGCGATGGCGGCGCATTCCGCGGCATTGCTGACCGGCGTCGCCTGGCGGAAGGCGAAGCCAGGTCGGGGAGTGCCGGAATCGGAGATCTGACCGGAGAAGCGAAGATAGCCTTCAAACTGCGAGGATCTGATGGCCTCCGCAGGGGGAAACGATTGCAGCGACGGGGAGAGAACGACCACCGCCATAGCCGCCGAGACGACGCCGGAGAGCCGTATTAGCCATAGCATTTTCGTGTGGTCACCTCCCACCTTTGGCCGGCTCCCGCGATTCTTCAGATCGATGTAGGCTTGGAAGTTCCCAGCTAAAAATTAGTCCGATCGAGAATTTGAGAGATTTGAAGAGACGATTTCGGTCGCCGGAGAGTTTCCTCCAGGCTTCTCCTCCGAATCTTCAATTGCCGCTCCACTCGCAGTCCCTACCTCGAAGCAAACTACAGAAATGGAATCTCTCCCCCACCTTTCACTCTTCTCCTCCTTCCCCAATCTTGCCGGAAAAGCCTTGGTACGTAATCGCTCCCTCAAATAAATTAAGCGAACGGGGATATGTCAATTATGTGCCAGTTAGGGCTGTAAATGAATTGAAGAACAACTCGGTATTTAACTCGATGTTCAACTCGATAAGAATTCATTCTTCGATTTATCAATAATATCAAATAAATCTAAATATAATTTTAAAAAATAAATTGGTAAATGAGCGGGTTTGATTGTACTAATATTATAAATATCAAAATGATACTTTTAGCGCTTAATTAACGACTCATTTACAAATATTAGAATATCTTGTTTATTAATTTAAAATGTTATTCATTATTATGAATTTAGCATAATAATGAGCATATTTATGAACACATTAATACTTTTGATAAAAATTTATTTATAATTTTCGTTTGCGAATCACATGAACAAACCTAAAATGTCTTTATAAGAATTAAGCTCAAACATGCTTTTAAAAAAGCTTGAGTTTCAGCTTGATTTTAGTAAATGAACATGAACTTAAACAGATCACTATTCAGTTTAATTTAGTTTATTTTTGGCCCATGTTGTTGTTTCAATTTTTTTATTTTACATAAAATTGATTTTTACATAAAAAAATGTATGTATCAATTTAAATTTATGAGTGGCAATATATGACCCGGTGCAAGAATTTTAGTATTAGTTATAAACTTTAACTCATTTATTAAATAGATTAAGTTCGAGTTATAAATAATCGACTTGAGTTTAAGTTACCTATTTATAAATTTTTATTTTATAAATAGGTTAGATTAGTAGGTTGACACAATTTGTTTATTAATTAGGTTAAATTCGAGTAATTGATCTTGACTCATAAATAATCTGCTCATTTAATTAGGTTAAAGAGCAGTGATGTCCTAAGAAAAAGGAATCACTGAGGCAAAGACAGGCTCTTGACAGGCTTCTAGGCCAAATAATGAGTGATGAGAGAGGCACAGAAATGAAACGTCCAACATCGAAAACAGAGGAAAATCTTGAGCTGTATAAGTAGATAACGTGATCTCAAATAATGGCGGGACAAAATCGTGAGATTAATGATAAAAAATTCTATAATTAAGCGTGCTTTGGCTGAAGTAGCACTACGATGGGTGACCTCTATAATGAAATTACGGGATGTTACACCGTGATATTGTGTGTATATATAATAATAATAATAATAATAATAATAATAATAATAATATATGTAGGTTTAAACTATTACTAGTTACATATAACATTTATATATAATGTTTAATATACACTGTACATATGAATAATTTTGAACTAAATTAAAATAACAAATTTAAAAAAATTGAACCTCCTATAAAAATAAAATATGATAATACAAAATTTATTTAAAATAATACTATATAAATCTGCAATTAGCTCCTAAGTTTGTAGAACTTTTGACTAATAGCATTACTAATTAATTGAGAAAATAATAAATTGTACTATCTCTCAACTACCAATTAAAGTCTATATCAAAATATTTCAAAAATTTAACCATTAGTTAAATTCAGTGCCTAAAAACATTAAAATCTTTGGAGCTAATTTTAAAGCTTCGTATTATTATTTTTTAAATATTTAAAATATTATATATCTCATATTGTATAAAATTAAATATTTTTTTTTAAATATAGTAAATAATTAATTTTATTTCATATTTAATATAAATCATTTTATTTCTCATTAAATGATTTTATAGAATTTCATTTTTTTCAAATATATATATATTTTATGAAAAACACCCTTAAATTTGACAAAACTATTTATTGGTGATTTACGGCGGGAGCAGGGATGGCAACTCCAAGGGGCGATTCGAGTTTCTGGTTCGACTCGTCTCAATTTAATCTAAAATTGAATTAATTTATTTTAATTTTGAGTTGACTCAAATCTCAATATAAATTCTTCAGAATTGATTTTTTTTAAAAAAATTACCTCAATTAAAATAAAATTTTAAATTAATTATAATCATAAAATCACTTAAAAATATCTTAAATTCTTAACAACAATTAACGTAATTTATATATAAATAACAAAATAATTATAATAAATAATTTTATATATTATTTATAATTTCAAAAATAAAAAATAAGTTAAATTAATCTGATTTAATTATAACTCGTAAGTCATAATTCAATTTAATAAATTTAAATAGAATTTAATTCAAATTAAATATCAATCAAAACACGAGATCTTCTAGCCAAGCTCTCACTCTTATCTAGGAGTGGTAATATATGGCCCGATCCGTAAACCCGACCCCCAAATTTCGAGTATGAATCATGAATTTTGACCCGTTTATTAAATGATTCGGATTTAAGTTGGGCATAATCGGGCCGGGTAAAATTCGGAGTTGACATTTATCATAAAATATTCTATACACGGGTCTGATCGACTCACTAACCTGACCTATTTATTAATTGGGTCGAGTTTGAATCATGAATTTTAACACATTTAATAAATGAGTCAAATTTAAATTGAAATTATTCAGATCGAGTCAGATTCAAGTTCGATCTGAATCCGACACGCTAACCCATTGTGCCGCCCCTACTTTTACCTTCGAGCTGTCCGCGGGATATTTAAATGTCAAACAATCGGAAATCCAAAGACTTAGCTGGCAAGAAAACGACGAGCTGGGCCAGTCCATTTTGCAGGAATGGCGATTCTGCCCTTACTGATCGAGATTGACACAGCTTTCTATTGAGGCTATTATGGTAAATAAATCTGTCTTTGTTCCGCACCGAATCTTTATCCTGCCAAAAAAGGCTAATTTCTCATCTTAAAAAAAAAATTCCTAAATTTTATTAAATTAGCTATCATTAAAATTAGGGCAATTCACGCACAAGTACTTTAATTTAACATTAATATCGCACAAATTTATATTTTTAAAATTTAACATCAGTGTCCTTAAATTTTAATAAATTATTAAATAATTTTTTTTTATTTTTTTATTATTAAAACTTTTTAAAATTATAATTTTACCTCTGTCATTCTCTCTCTCCTCCTAATCCGACGTACGCGTGCGGGTCGCGCGGCCGCCGGCAGATAGGTCACGCGGCCCTCCTGCGGACACGTCGCGCGGCAGTCAGACCGCCGGTAGCCGCGCGGCCCGCGCGCGTACGCTGGATCGGGAGGAGAGAGAGCATGGCAGGGATAAAATGATAATTTTAGAAAAATTTAATAATAAAAAATAAAAAATGACTTATTTGATAATTTATTAAAACTCAAGGACCTCGATGTTATAATTTAAAAAATATGGACCTACGCGATATTAAATTTTAAACTCAAGAATCTGAACGTAATTTACCTTTTTTTATTTTACACACGCAATATTCAAATTGCAAACCAAAACTGTGAGATGTGTACATTTATAAAGATTAAACTATAGTTTATATCTTAAAATCGAATTAAACTATTTAAATTTAACAATTTAGTTTAGTTTAGAATCTAATAGTTTGATGATGATTTAATATTTTGAGTATTTCAATTAATTAATTTTGGTTCGATTTCACATATTTTAAAACTTATTAAATGATCTTATATAAAAAAATATAATTTTGTTATATAATGTCGATCATGTTGTGAAGATAATCTATGTAATTATTCTTAAATTCTTATTGGTTTTCTTGTTAGTCTATTATAGAAATGTAATTAAATTATTTCATGTGCTTCGATAATTTTTATAGATTGTTATTGAGAATTAAGTTTGATTTTTTATTTAATTAAATTACTTCTTATACTAAATTACTCTTGTATTAAAATTGTTATCGAGATATTTAAAAAATATTTAATATTATTAAAAAAATTAAAAAAATTTAAGATAAAAAATTAAATAAAAATATAATTTTTAACTGAATCAAATCAATTTAATTTATTTGATTGATTTAATTTGATTTATAATTTAATTTGATTAGTTTGATTTTTCAAATTTAAAATCAAACTTAATTTTTATTTTTAATTTGATCGTTAAATTAATAAATTAAACTGAAAGCACAAAATTAATAAATTTGTGAAATATTTACTTCTAAAAAATGCTTTATAAAATTTAATAAATGATTGTAAATTTTAAATTCAGCTAAAATTTTAGTATATTAATATAAAAAAGTAAGATTTTAATATAATAATGATTGTTATATATATAAAAAAAATATTTTTATCTATATGTAAAAAAATGTGGCATAAAAAAATTTAATTAATTTAATTTTTGAAATTATTTATGAGAAATAATTTACTATATATATTACACAATTTAATGAAATGTAAGTAAATATTTACTTTATTTAATTGTCAAATATATTTTCATCGATTTTTTTAATGTTAATTAGTTTATTTATATATTCATGAAAAATATTTTATTCATTAGTCTTCATAATCTAAAATAATTATTTAGAATACCAAGAGCTAATATCAAAAAATAGTATTTAAATATAACTAATATTAGAACATTGCATTTAAGCAGCACAATAAGTCTAGTTTTGATCTAATTTAGTTCAAATTTAAGTTAATTATTTTTTCTAAGTTAATGATTATCAAGTTGAATTGATTAACTTCAAAAAAAAATTTGTACTGATCTTATTTTAAAATACTTCTTATAAAAAGAAAATCTTGACAAGTCATATATTATATATAATATTTTTATTAAATTTATATGTGTAATATGTATTTTTATATTTTAACTTTTATTTGAGATTGTTATAAAATTTAAGGAGATTTACAGTGAGAACATATTAATTATGATTAATTACTTATTTTACCATCAAAAATAAATATTTACATATATATTATTGAAATCTTTAAAAATTTCATAATTCACATGAATTTTTTAAAAAAATTATAAATTAAATTACTAATATATTTTAATAAATCTTATCCGATTGTATATTGATTTACAAATATATAACAAAGACTTTCATTTCGCTAGTTGAGTTTATAATGAATTTTATATATAATTAATTTACAAAACAGACGATATTTCGTTTGGTTCGAGCTTTTTATTTTGACAAGAGAAAAAAATATTTTATTTTTTAAATTTAATAGAAGAAAAAATTATTTTAATATTAGAAAGTATGTAAAATATAAAATATTTTAAATTCTAATATTTATATTTGTATTGTATGTGAAATAAAGTTAATTTTTATAGTTAAAATTTATGTTCAACAAAAATATTGCTTCGAACTAAATGAGGCTTTAAAGTAGAGCATTAAAGCTTAAGGTTTAGACTAGTTTTATGATTTAATTTTTTGTTTTAAAGAAATTTATGATATAAGATTTAATATTTTAGATTAAAACTTATAATTTTAGAATTTATAATTTAGAGTATAATATGATTTTATCTAAAACTGATATAAAATATATAATTTTGTAAGTTTTTAGTATAATAAATACAATATTTTATTTTTATTTTTTTATAATTAAGATAATTCTTTAATGTAAATGTTTCAAAATTTAATTATAAATTAAATTAATTTCATTTCGGGTTTGGTGCACATTTCATAGGCCCTAGTGGGAACCACGTTGCATGAATGTGTGGTCCACACAGGTTGTGTGGACCGGAATGACGTAAGCACAACTAGTACGTGGCGCGCCCGAACAGTCAGCAGGCTGGGCCACGTCGACCGGTTTGACTGGTTTGAATTCTTTTAAAAAAATAATAAAATTTAATAAAAATAAATAAATAAAAACAATTTTCAAATAAATCTCCTAAATTTCATGTTCAACTTTCTGCTCTTTAAGCACTTCGTTAAATCGAAATTTGTAATGCTGGTCATACCACATATAAATACATGGTTGACCTTAAAATTATTGAAGAAAATAAAAAAAAATTGACAAACAACAAAGAAAATTAAATTTAATTGATATATTGCAAAAATAGAGATAAATATTGTGAAGTTGACAAAAATATCCTTCGTACAAACCTACAGAATTTTATTTTTAACTGATTTTTTATAATTATAAATAAAATAAATTATACCTAAGTTTTTAAGTTTAACATTTAATAACTTATAGATTCACATTTTTTAAATTATAATGTCGCGTCTCTCCGTTTTAATAAATTATTAACTAAGTTTTTTTTTTAATTTATTCAAATCTCCGTTTTAATAAATTATTTACCTCTGCCCTTTTCTCTTTCCTCACGATCAAGCACAAACAGGGCTATTTTTTTTATTTTTTTAAATTAGTACTATTTTAGTCCTGATTTTAGTTCTCGCGCCAAACAGGGCCATAATAATAATAGCAAAAAATTATGACTAAGTAGGTAAACTTTTTCTTATTCATCTTTTAATAGTATAATTTTTTTCACTTCACTTAAAAATACTATAATTTTTTTTAACTCATTTGAAAATTATAATTGTTAACATGAAATCTTTTACTTTTCAAGTAAATTTCTTCTCTATTGGGCTAACAGAACATCACTAGAGCGGGCAATTTTACTATTAAAATTGATTAACTTTGATTCGAGAGTTAAATTTTAGAAAAGAGAAAAAATATTTTATCTTATAGATTTAATGAGAAAAAAATTTAGTTTAATATTGAAAAATGTGTAAAATATAAAATAAAATTAATTTTAATATTTGTATTTATATTGAATGTGAAATAAATTTAATTTTTATAATTAAAAAAATCTCGAACTAAACGAGCCCTTAGATATAACCAGCTTAAAAAACTCAACTATTATTTCACTTGGTTACAATGACTTGAAGTACATGAGATAAAAGAAATAAATGCTACTAGATAAGTTTTCAAGTTACAAGACTATCTTCTAAAAATAAATTACAATCGATGAAGTTGTGCGGCCTTAAATATCTCGTATGTTGAACTCTTTAATTATTTGCGTCACATGATCAGCTTGATCGGATGTTCGGCTATTATTTGATGAAACTTCTTAAGCATAAGCTGTTTGTGAAGTCTTCTTAGTGCTTGGGTATTGTTCGCTATCCTCCAACGATTTGACTTATGGCTAAGATTCTTAACTTATTCCAGTTCTTGCAATTAGTCCAAGTAGACTATCATGCACTGATCAAAGTATACTATTAAATGACTCTACATTACGATCTTTGCTACTGGCTGGTCGGCAGTCATATCTATATTCTCTTTTACATACGAAGAAAATTGTTATCATACAAAGCACTAGGAGAAGTTAACAACTCCAGTGAAAATTGATAGGAATACTTGGGTTTGCATAATACATGTGGGTAAGAGTAGTATTGTTATGTAGTATGTAGAACCTGTTGCAAGATCCTCATATTTAAACTCGAATATAGTTCAAAATACATATTGTGAAAATGCGGCACGAAATATCACAATTTTTTTTTAAAATATTCATTCATATTATAGATGTTATATAATTATCAAAAAAATAAATTAATTTTACTTTTTATTTTATATGAATTTTTAATATAGTTAAATTATTTTATTTTTTATGTTAAAAAAATTAAAAAAATCATTTTTTTTTTCAAAATACTGAACTATAATATATAATATAGCCATGCTTAGATTTATATAATTAATTTTATCAAATTGAATATTGAAGAATATTATTGACAGCGCTTCATCAGTTTAATTGGTGGTTAGTGCCAGCGTTCCCACGTGCGAGTTCAAATTGCAATTTTTCTTCCGTCTACGCACGTGTCAATTGACTTCTCCGCCACGCCCACGTGGTAGCCGGAGGACCGCGAGACTCACACGTTTCATTCATACGCTCTACGCAGCGGGCCATCCCCGGAGAAATTATTGGGTTCGGACGGCGCACTGTCCGGGATCCAATCAGAAGGCGTGGCGTGTGTCATACAGTTGGGTCCGAGCACACGTGGCACCCTCTGATTGGGCGTCCGAACGGTGCACCGTCCACACCCAATAATTTTTCCCATCGCTGGAGGCAAAAAGAGTTTGAGCCGAGCCAAGCACGGCTCAAATTCGGCTCATATTAATTCAATTTAAACTCGAGTTAATTTATTTTAATTTTAAGTTGACTTGAGCTTTAGTCGAGATAACTTAAACACTTCAAAAAATTTAAAAAAAAATTCTTAAAAATATGATTTTATTAAAAAAATTTAAATTAGATTAATTATATTTACTAGATCACCTAACAAGTATTTAACCATAATTAACATATATTTCTGTAAAAATAATTAATAATTACAAAAAATAATTAAATATATTATTAATATTTTTCAAAAATAGAGATCGAGCCAATTCGATCCGATCCGATCTTAGCTCATAACTCGGCTCAATAATACGAGCCAAGCTCAATTTTAGCTAAATATCGATTTAAACATCTAGCAATTATTGATCTTCGAGCTAAACTCTTACCCCTACCCATCACTGATCCCTTTAGAAACATAATAATTGAAAATTGTAGAAAAAACACGTTTCAAATATTTTATCGACACAATTTCAAATCGAATCGGGGAGTGAATGAAGTATGTTTAATGTGAGTTAAATTTGAGATTGGTTTAATTCAAAAAAGGATAATAGCATTCGGAAAAATTATTTAATAAATAAAAATATTTTTTCATATAATTAAAAGCTAAAATTTATATTTTGCAAAATTGTTTTTAAAAATATTTTAATTTTAAAAAAAATTAAAAATAATTGCGAAAGAAAGCTAACAAAATAGCCTTTTTTAGAAAGTACTTGCTTTTATTATAACTAAATAAGAGGAAAAGAAATTCCTCAAATTACGTAATTAAATCTTAATAATTATATCATAATTATTCATCATATAATAAATTTATAATATAAGTAAAATATATAATTATATTATATTATAATATATAAATAAAATTAAATAATTAAAATATATATGTATAAAATTTTGTAATTATATTATAATATAATTAATAATATATTATAAAATAAAATTTATTTATTAATTATATATATTTATATATTAATAATATACAATTGATTTATAATTTAAAATTATAATATAAAGCTACTGGAGTAGATACATATATTTTTAAAATTTATAAAGTACAGATATAATTATTATATTTAATAATATACATTTTTATAGCAATTTTCATATAAAATTAATGTGTATAACAAAATATTAAACTATATTTATCATTTTATTATTTGTTAATAAAATAAATATAATAATAATAATGTTATATATATATATATCTAATTTGATCAAAGCTATAAATTTTTTATACAACACAATAATTTTTTTCAAATTATTTAATTTTTAACAACACTTTATTAGATAAATAAGATAATTTTATTTAACAATATTTTTTAATATAACTATATAATATAACACTCTTTATATAATACAGTAATATCAAATTCTTGTATCTGGAGCTCCAGCTCCTATTTGGTTAATACCCAAATTAGTCAAAATTATTTTTTTTTTAAAAATAAAGTAGTTTATATACTTCTCAATATATCAATTAATTTTATTTAATATTTTCACAATTAATTAATTTTATTTTTATTATATATATATATATATATATATCACAAAAAAAATTTATATTTTATTATAAAAAAATTAAAAAAATCACCGCATCAAATTTGGGCATGAACCAAACACGAGATCTTTAAGATTTCTTGTGCATCACCTTCATCGAATGATGCCACTCGTCCAAATTTCACTAATCGAATCTCTTCTCAGTTAGTCAAGCTCAAACCTATATAATTTTATTTCATATATCATAAATTTATATTTTATTATAAAAAATTATTTATTAAAATTAATTTTATTTATATACATATCTTCTAATAAAGTCGGGAGTTGTGGTGGGGAACGGATCACCGAAAGAAGTCAGCGAGTCACCATCTCGCCATAGCGAGCATGCTCAGATCCTCATCTACATCTCTCTTCCTCCAAATTCTCACCCTTATCGTCATCTTGCTGCCGCCGCCGGCGTCGGCGCCGGCGATGGCAGCTGTGGAGGTACCGGCGGTAAGGAGAGACGGAGTTTCATGCACAATGTGCGCCTCCTGCGACAATCCCTGCCAGCCTCCGGCGTCGCCTCCTCCTCTGCCGCCGCCCCCGTCATCCGGCGGCTGCCCGACCCCTCCCAGCCCCACGAACTTCTACTCCCCTGTGCCACCATCCTCTGGTGGCGGCAATTCCTACTTCTACCCACCGCCGCCGCCGCCGCCGCCGCAGCCACTCGGCCGTTCTGGCGGCGACTCCCAGACTCCTCCGCCGCCGAATCCTATTATGCCCTACTTCCCTTTCTATTTCTACAACCCCCCGCCGCCGTCGAGGTCTCAGGCAGCCGCCGGCAACCAGCCGGAGCCGCTCGTCTTCCTCCTCGTCTTTCTCTTCTTTTTCCTCGGTGGAAGGATGTCCGGCGGTTCATTTTTTTTTTTTTTTATTGACATTTATGTGGTACATTTTGTGAGCTTTTATTTATGAATTTATTTGTTTAGAAATTTACTGCTTTTTTAAAAAAAAAATAAAAAATTCATGCGTTCTATGCGAAGTAAATTTCCCTTTATATTCTTTTATCAAAAAAAAAATCCCTTTATATTCAAATGAAATCATTTACATAAGTAATTTACGTTTTTCTTTTTATTTAAGATATCGACCTAATTTTAATAGCTAATTTTTATACATAGAAAAAATTATTAGGGTAAATTACATTTTCATAAATTCCCTTTATGGTTAGTTTTTATAATTTAAAAAATGTGATGATAAATATTTGGGATGCGTGTCATGTGATGTGATTTGGATTGGGAAGAACGCAAGGCTGACGTGGCATGGCCACAATAATTGTGCTCCCCAATTTTATATGAATAATATTGCACATTTTTTCGTAAATAATCTTAAAATTTAAAATAAATTGTAATTTTTTAATATCAGGGATAATTAATTACGTATATTACATATTATTTAATTTTATTTATACATTATTTATTTATTCTTAGTTAATTATAAAATATCATAAAATCTTATATTCACACATTTAATTTAAAATTCAGTCAAAATCTATTTGAAAAAAAAATATATTTTATTAATAAATTATTAAAATTATATTTTTACTCTTAATGATATTTTTTTTTTCTTTTTCGATCCCAGATTTGTCCTAAAATTAATTCACATTGTAGATGTCTTTCTTCCTTTGTCATCACCTAAACATTAAGATTTTAGTTTTTTAACTCAAAATATATTTAAATATCTTTAAAATAATATGATGAACGACTCAGATTTTTTGTAACCTAACTGTAGTTAGGTTATTGAAAAAATTATGATTACTCATTATAATAGAAATAAGTTAAAATATGTGTATGTAAGATTTTATAATATTTTGAGTGTGCGTAACGTAATTAACTAAAAATAGACGGGTATTACATAAATAAAACTAAATGATGTGACATGTAGGTAATTATATTAAAAAGGTAAAATTAATATTTTACTTTTGAGATACTATCGAGCATCGTGACTTTTTACGTTCATTTATGAAAATTATAAAATATTTTTCTTTCTATATATATGAAAAATGAACAACTAAAATTTACAGATGATAGTAAAAATTACGATCCAAAGCCTTTGATATTTGATTATCATAAGCAAGTTTAATAATAAATTTATGTGAAAAACATTTTCATAAAAAAAAGATTTGATAGTCAATTATTACATGTGAATTATGATCCATTGGCATTGTTGATCATTTTTAATTCAATTTTTGCGAGCTTTGTTTTTTTTTTATTACCTAGTTGCCTTAAAAATGTAATATATATGAAATTAAAATAATTTGGTAGTTACAATTAGTAAGATTAAATATGATTTAAATCAAATTCAAATAATTCATGGATATAATATGGGGAAATAATAGGCAAATTACTCATTAGTGTTTCAGTAATGTGGCTAAACCTTATATTAAGGGTTTTGTTCATGCCTAAATTGGGCTCCTCAATTTTTTTAATTTTTTATAAATAATATATAAATTTTTTTTGAGATATATATAATGAGAAATAAAATTAATTAATTATAAAATATTAAATAAATTAATTGATTTATTGAGAACTATATAAAGTTCTTTATTTTTTTAAAAAAATAGTTAAGCCTAGTTTGGGCATAAACCAGGGACTAAAATTTTGGGGATAAACCTTCTAAACAAATGGAGACGTACAAGCTTTTTTTTTATTTTTGATTATCATTTTTTACCGATTAATTGTAAAAACCATCCAAAACATTTTGAATCAACTAAACTATACTGCTTAAGCCCCATTTGTTTGAAAGTTTAAAATCAACTTAATTTAATTTTAACTTATCATAACACATCACATATAAAATTTAATATTAAAAATAAACTTTATTTCACATCCTACACACATTACTAAAATAATAATTAATTTATATTACATCTCTCATATATCCTAATATAATAACTGATTTACATCACGTCCATCGCATATCTCAATATAATAACTAATTTTATTTTACATCATTCACAATTTTAAATAAAATAAATTCTATTTAAATTTAATTTTAATTTTGTTAAAATAAATTTTACAAATAAACAAGCTTTCAAAGTTGAAAAACAAGAAGTACTAGTTTTAATTTAGAAAAAATAACAGGTTACCATTCCTAAAAAGAATATTATTAAAAACAAAAAAAAGTTATGTAGCCCCAAAAAATAGCCCCAAGAATTATCTAATAAATTAAACTCTTAAAATACAACACTTCATCAATATATTACTTATTTAATGGGAATGTGCAAAAAGAGGCACATATATTTGCACAAGTTTTGAAGCTAACATCAACTACAAAACTGACCTTATTACCCAGTGTGTTATTTTTTAAGTAAAATTTAATAATTTAAAAAAAAATATTTATATAAATATCATTGAATTAAATAATTATTTTTTCTATATAACATAGAGCCATTAGAAAAAAATGAACTGAGCATTATATATGTATGAACTGCCAACTACAGATATAAAGCTCAAGTTAATGATTTACAATTGCAATAAAGCATTGTATTTGGTTCACTTGAACAAATAATTGTAAATTGGAAAGCTGAAGACTAAATAGACCGACCACCCTTCAGATAAGAATAAAATCGAAGAGTTGCTCGTGTTTTATACACGACAAATAACATTATATGTAGAATCAAACTAAAAAAGAAGAAATAGATCTTCATGGATGCCTTGATGCCTAAGTTCAAGAGAATAGCTTTTTTAAGTTACATCAGATCAGGTCATAAGCAACGGGTGGTTGTCCGATTAACCAAACACCGACAGACCGAATCCCTGGACCAAACACTGACCTGACCTGACCTGACCTGACACGACCATTGCCCACCAGCGCCGGGATGAAGCAACAGAGAACGCTGCAGATACGAAGCATTTCAGTTCAACCAAACTTAAAACCACCAGAAGGGACGGGGAACTGTTCATTGGCTCCAAAGCTGAATCCAGTTTGAGGAGCATCTCCAGCAGGCATAGCCTCATCCTCCTCTTCCAACCAGTAAGTCTCGAGAATCTTCACAGCCTTCTCGTAGATTTCGGCGTTATCGTGGCTCTGGAGATTTTCAATCTTGTCTAAGCCTTCAGACTCATCGATCAGCTGAGCGTAGAGGTTCACGCCTCCAGTGGTGCCGAGGTTCTTCTCAGCCTCACCAACTTTCAGGATGTTCTCAAGCCCTTCCAAACAGACCGTCACAATTCTGGGATCTGGGCAAACCAGAAGATCGCATAGGGGCTTGATGCACCCTTGGCTAACTAAGAACCTGTAGACTAGACATTATTAGGGCTGAGCCAAAAAAAAAAAAAAAAATGAAAACCCAAAAACCGAACTAAACCTGAATAAATCATACCAAAATGACGGATAACATAACCGACATGTTCGGTTTCAGTTTCGAGTTTTGGTTTAGGTTTAGAATTTTTATTATTAGAAGCTATTGGTTAACCAAACCTGTTTACCAACCTATCTTAACTTGCTGCATATGCTGGAATATTTTATTAATACGCCTTCAAATTATCATAATAAGCGTATAAATAGTGAATGTGAAACTTTAAAATACTACGTCATCAGAATAGCAAGATTAACAGAAGTGGAAAGTATCCTGAAAAAAGAAGAAAAGGATGGAGAGGGCCTTTTTTGGTGGAAGATGGAAAGGGCTTACTTTATCTGATCATGGGTACCTCCAGAAGTGGCATTTGAGATGGCCCAAGCAGCCTCCTTTTTGATGTCAAACTCAGCATTTTGAAGTAAGTCCACTAAAGGGCCAATAATATTGGCATCAATCACAGCCTGTTTAAGCGTATTTGATTTTTAATAAGAACAGTATGATGTAAATCATGCAAAGAACAACAAATTTTATTTGCAACTAGTTTCAGTTTGTTTAAAAGTGTTGGCACTTTGAAAGAATCTAAAAAATAGAAAAGCAAATGCAAGTAAATATTTGTCATAGATACCTGAATTTGTTCCTTGTTCCCAGCAGTGATGTTTGAAATAGTCCAGCACGCTTCCTTTTTGATGCTTTTCTTGTAACTTTGTGTCAGAAGATTGAGAAGGTGTTTAAGAGCTCCGCTGTTGATCACATACTGGAAAAAGCATGAGTAGCAATGTCATATTAAAATCAGTCAACAGGAAGCTAATGAGAGAAGTAAAATGCAAAAAAGCGGTCAAAGAGGAACAGATCTTCGAAGCCCACAAGAATTTAACTAGTTTCAAATGATTTTTGTGACCAACTTTAGAAGTTACTCGCCCTGTTTGGCGCGAGGACCAAAACAGGTCCAAAATAGGACCAAAATGGTACTAATTTAAAAAACAATAATAATAATAATAAATAAATTTTTTAAATCATTCTACACAAATTCAAATATAAAAAATATTATTTTACTTTACATACTCAACAATTTAAAATAAAAATATCAACTTTATTTCACATTCTAGACCAAAATATTCAAATCGAGTATTTTGATCTAAGATGTAAAATAAAATTTATATTTTTGTTAAAAATTATTGAGTATGTGAAGTAAAATATTATTTTTTATATTAAAATTTGTGTAGAATATTTAAAATAATTTATTTATTATTATTATTGTTATTTTTTAAACTAGAACTATTTTAGTCCTGTTTTGGTCCTCGCGCCAAACAGGGCAAGGACATGAGAATGATGAACATAAGCCAACAAGGACATAATGTAGTTACTAGAAAACATTCAGACATAGCTACATAGCACAGTGGTAAAGCACAAGCAATTACTTGAAACGCACATTCCATACACAGAGAAAGATCAGGCATAGCTATGCAGCACAATGTTAAAAGGACGTGCCAAGGTAACACAGGCTTCAACATAGAACAAAAAAACATATTCAAGTGCATTACATATTATAAGTTAACAGAGGCCATATCAGATGAAGGGGGAAAGGAAGGAAGTAAAAAATTAGCAAGGATATGTAAAATTTCTTATCATGTCAATTATTGTGAACCGGAATATTTGAGCTAGATTACTTTTAGTTAGGTTATTTTAGCCGGGTTTCTAGGAAGCTGGAAGCTTACCATTTTCTGCAATAGGGTTATGAATACTGAGAATAATTCTTTTCCTTCACTTTATTTCATCCCGAAAGGATAAGCATTATGTTGTCACATAGCTAACATAAGCTTAGGAAATTACTCAAATGGACAAAAGAAAATGGAAAGTACATAAAAAACAGAATCTACAATACAGGAAATAAAAAAAAAAACAAAAACGTTTTCATCAATAATCATAGAATTAAACCAGAAAATTTCACTCCCGAAATGATGAATATTTACTAGACTTTCCAATACTCTCCCTCTGGTGAACTATGTTAAGCTCAACACGTTTCAACTATGCCTCCGTAAGTACATCAGCATCTTGTAGATTTGTAGGAACATGATGCAGACAAATTGAGCAATTGCCAATCTTAGATTTGATGAAGTTCCTATCAATCTGGACATGCTTCATCCAATCTTGTTGAATAGGTTTGTGAACAATGCTCATGGCTGACTTGATCTTGATGTCAGCATACAACTTCATCGAGCCATGTATAGTAATCCCCAACTCCAACCACCTCTCTATCCAAATCAGCTCACAAATACCTTGAGCAATAGCTTTATAGTCACCTTCCACACCACTTCTAACAACTACCATTTATTTTTACTTCTCTAGTTGGCACATTCCCCATAGTGTTCGGGGCTACGGGTTGTGGGGGTGGGGAGTGTCAAACTACTGATGTGTAGCACCAGAATTGAATGCACCATTAAAAATTCTCATAAAAAGCAAGAAATTAGAAAAAATATACATCATAAAAAAAACAATTCAAGAATAAGAAAATACTGGACCACATGACAAAAAAAAAAGATGAATATTTCAACTTTGCCCTTTGGTGATGGTTGGTAGGTGGGATTTTGAGTGATCGTCTATGAAGCACGAGTACAATACGGCGATACAGATACGATACGATACGGATATGACGATACGTCAAACTTAAAAAAGTACGATACGGATACGTCAGGATACGATAGTTATATTTGTGTATAATACATCATATTCTCATATTTAAGATACAAATCTATGGTAGATTATAATAACTTATATATCTTGTTGTTATAATTTTCAAAAATATCTTTTAAATTTTTTTCAAATTAATTATATTTTTTAAACATTATTAATATCACTTAAAAAATATTATAGACAATTGAACTACAATAAATAAAAATATCCTTCAACAACTATTGAGTTTAAAAAGATCTTAAATTAAAATAATATTTTAAAATTTATTTAATTACTTTTAACCTATCACAGATTATCTAAGTGAGATGAGAGTTTAAATATATATCAGTAAATTATTTTCAGTTTTAATTTAAATCCGACCTAAATTAATTAGCTCGATGCAAACGACATATAAATGAAAATAATATAGATAATGTGACATAAACTCAGATACACTAATCTGGTTAAAGTAGATATATGCCCTTCTCTCTCTGAGTCCTTAACTAAATAAATAAACAAAATAAAAAAGACTAAAGTTCTATTTTTTTCACAGTATAAGCTTGATTAAAGTAAAAAAAAATGATCGGTGTCTAACAGAAGTAAATATAGTATTGTTAAGATAGAAAAACTAGAAAATACAGTTGTTTGCGAATACTAAATTCTTTTTCTATTACCGAAACACTAGCGTACATCAAGCATTTTGCAATCCCAATTGTGTAAGTTCAGTATATCTCTTAATCTTATTATTTGAGTCTATACATGAGTTGTGTTTTATGTATAATATATTTTTTATTTTTTATCATGTAGACCAGACCAATTGTTTTAACATTTTTTCTTTAATTAGAAGTATCGAAAAGTATCGGACGAGCATCAGGCGAGTATCGGATTTTTAAAAATTAAAAATAAAAATTGATACGCCACGTGGCGTATCGGATACGTATCAGTGGAGAATCGGGAAGTATCAGTATCCGATACAGATACGATACGGATACGTTAGGCTCCAAAAAATATCGGTGCTTCATAGGTGGTCGTCTAATAAATGGACTTAACTAGCTAAGATAATGTAGTATCTAGATTTCAGCCTCATAAATGCGAATAGGTTAGGTTTTTCTCTAGGGGAGCTTGTTTTCTCATGTTAACTTTAACTTGGGTTAAAATTAAAATCAACTTTAACGTTAAAATCAACTTTATTTCATATCTTACACAAATTTTAAAATAAAAAATTATTTTATTTCACATCTCACACATAACCCAAAAAAAAATTTATTTCAAATTTTTCAAAAATTTCAAAACAAAAACATCACACCAAAAATTTTCTTTTGCTCTAATTAAAATAACTCTACAAACAAATAAATATTATATGATAAAAATGAACATAATCACATGAACATGGGAATATGCAAGAGATCAAAAATCACATGTTATCACACTAAACACGTATTTCATAGCCTTACACATAAGAAGCATGAGTCGAAGTAAAATTTCCTCATGATGGTTGTGTTCTCCTAACCCAATGGGGAAGGAGCTTGATATAAACCTAAACAAAAACCTAACTAAAATAAACGAATGCACATGAAATGCTACTAAGTGAGGAGCCACATAATTAGATTGGGAAGAAACTGTCAAGCATTATGTTAGGTAAAAATTCAGCAAAAAAAACATAAGACTTAGATAAACTAACAAATCAATTTGGCAATTATGCTAGGGTATATGAAGCATAGACACTTCGAGAACCATGCCGTGTCTGTGTCGGACACACGGACACTCGGGACACACGAGGATACGCGGGGACACCGTATCGGACACGCCACGTAGGGGTGGCAATTTGTACCCGTACCCGATAAACCTGCCCCGACCCGCCCCTAATGGGACGGGTATGGGTACTCAAATTTTACCCGGAACACCCGCCCCGCCCCGCCCCGTTATGAAATGGGGCGGGTTCGGGGATGAATCATATAGACCCGCCCCCCCCCCGACCCGATTTAATAAATTTAAAAAATTTAAATTTTAATACCTAAATAAAAATAGTACTTTGGAAAGAAAATGCATGTACTCTTTACTATAAAGTTTTTTTTATTTGTGATAGTTGACATTTCCAGTTGGCTCTTAAATCAATTGATACATGTTGCCTGCAAGA
>JAEMOT010002867.1:47504-59133 GCA_019297695.1 Apostasia ramifera | reverse complement strand
TATAGCGGGGCGGATATGGGTATTTATAAACCCGACCCAAACCCGCCCCGTTGCCATTCCTAACGCCACGTGGCGTGTCCGAATAAAATAATATTAAAAAACTAAAGGACACTTTTTGGACACGCGAGGACACTTTGGGACACCATAGGACACTTGTAGAATACTTCTGAAACACTTCTAGGACACTTCTGAGATATATGACACTTCTAGGATACATAAGATAAAATTGGTTATATTTAATATTAATATTAAATTTATTTATTAATATTATATATTTTTAATAAAATTTATGAATGTATCTATCTCTTTTTTTTATTATCGTTAAAATTTTATTTAATAAAATTAAAAATATATCTCTCATTATTGTTAAAATTTTACATAATATAAGTCAAAATTCTAAGTTAACCAAATTAAATAAAATATTTTCTTCCTTTGTTGCACTTAAGCCTTACAAAAATGAACCAATCGCAAAAAGTTTAGAACTCTAGCTTCACCTTTATCCTTTTTTTGTCTTCAACACCGAGAGCTCTTACTTTCTCTTATTATCGTGCTCACTGTGATTGTCCTAACAAGTAAAATTATATTTTAACTTATTCAAAGTAAAATTTATATCTTAGATCTTTTTAATGCCGACCACGTTTGTTCTCAAGTTCTCATTTTGATTTTATAAGACTTTAGTGCTATTTACAAATTATTTATACTTAAAAATTTAAATTTATATTATGATATATATATATATATTTTTAAGCATGAATTGTTAATTTTACTATTGTATTTGGCGTGTCATGCCGTATCTGTGTCTTATATTTTGGAAATTGCCATATCACCGTGTCGTGTCTCATGTCCCCGTGTCGTGTCCGTGCTTCATAGGGCCTAGGGTGCAAACAAAAGTTTAGGCTAGGGAGAAATCCAATATTCCCAGCAAAATTACTTGAAGTATTTAGAACTAAGATTAAGCCTCAAGCTAAAGCTACATACACTCACTAACATAAGTTGCATCCAAACACAATCTCACAAGCTTAAGAGAGGAAAAATGTTCATGATAGCCTACAAACTAAATAATTAGACAAATAGCTAAATTGTGAGAGGATGATAAAGAAAAGAAAGAGCAAAAATGCTGGAAAAGAGAAGTAAGGGGTAGATACCATAAGCCTTAACCCATCGATTTATGAGTCGGATCAATGTCGATTAAGCGAAATCGGGTCAGCAGGGCAGCGGTGGCGGCGACCTCGACCTCTGGTGACAGCGACAGTAGACAAGGGCAACGGTTGTCCCCTCAACAGAGAACGACGGTGGCGTTTGCTTCAGAGGGGAGGCAACGACGACAGTTCCTTCCTAGGTGGCGTTAGCCTCTCCAAAACGGGGTGACAACGACTGGAGCAAGGAACGATAGTGGCAGGAGGGAGAGGCAATGCGACGGCCACCTTTTGGCAAGGAAGCGACGTAAGCGAAGGGAGTTTAGCAACGACGCTGAAGACGTCGGGAGGAATACACAAAACCCTAGAATAATGATAATCTCTCCCCATCTCACCATAACTACCAAAACCTCTCAGTTATGGCCATTAAATCACTTTGGAGTGATAATTAGGTTATGGCCATTAAATCACTTTGGAGTGATCTAATTATCACAAATGATGGGGATCTTGGCCTATTTCAATTGGGCTCAATAATTCCTACAAATAAAACCTATCATAACTTACATAAAAGCCTATCCATGCAGTGGAGTCAATCCCCTAAAGGCTCAAAACACTCAATATAATATCCTACTAACAAAATAAAATAATATATATATGATAATAAAACGAAATTTATAGCCATGCTCGACATAGTCGACGGAGTCGATATCGGGGATGCTCTGCACCAGAGTTTGCCTAAGAATTAAGCATGTTTGAACCATACTAGCCACAATTTCCAAGTGTGGTGAGGAAATTTATGATGCCAAGGGGTGAAATAAAAAAAAATCCTTATAATGCATAGATTCAATGAAATACATAAAATTTAGAAAGTAAAAAACTTAATAAATCCTTGTATTAAAAAAAGAATTTAATAAATCAAGGACCAATAGTATTCAACAAGATGAAATAGAAATTACACAAAGAAACATCACAATATATAAATGATAAGGGAAGATTACAATTTTAAGAACATGTGAATCGGGGATCAACAAGATTCAACATTCTGAAAAGAAATTATACAAAGAAACTTCATAACATATAGGTTATAAGACAAGATAAGTTCAAATTCAAGAAAAGTGTGAAAAATAGGAGATACATGGGAAATTAACCCTAAACTATGTATGTCTTAGCATAGGGTACCTCCAACCATGCCTAGTTATGTGGCCCCACGTGTTCCACATCCTTGTCATCATTTCCTTCTTCGTCCTCATAAAAGGATAACCTCACACATAAGAATGCATAAGACAGTCATCCCCTTTAAGTGGAGATGACTCTATTAGGTGATTCGAAAAGGTTATTAGACAAATCACTTTCCAAGGATGCATCCATAAAATGATCTTGTTTGTAAGGTTACCTTTGATTACGATTAAAGAAAACTTTTGATGTGATATTTTATTTTGAAAAATAAAAATGATTGGTTATAAAGTTATTTTTATTTTGAGATGTGTGTAGGATGCGAAATAAAATTAATTTTAATATTGAAATTTGTGTATGATGTGATCCATGAGGTTAGATTTAACCTAAGATATTTTTAACTTAGAAAACAAATAGACCTAAGGTTTTGTTTCGCATTGCTTTAGTTTTTTCAAAAATGTCATACTTTATAGCTATATAAAAAACTATTACTTTCAAAGCTATTTTTTCCATGTGGCAAACTGCTACGAAAACCTGCAACCAAAAGCAGATTGTTTGATAAAACTTGTTATGTTGTATAGCCAAATAATATTTCTGATTAAACTAGACAAGTATAAAATAATTTTCATTATATTTATATTTGATTAAAATAATAATTATATATTAAAAATATATTTAATTATGTGTACATTATTTTATTTATGATTGAAATAATTATATGTATGTTTTTTATAATATTTATTTTAATTTTAAATATTTTTATTATATGTATATTTTATTTATAAACAACAATTACATTTATATTATTAATAAATATTTGAACTATATGTACAAATATTATAAAAAATAAATAAATATTGAACAACTAGTACATATACTATATAAATTATATTAACTTTATTTAATTTAATATCAAATATTATTAGTTAATATTATATAAAATAGTTGAGGATAATTTTATCATTAAATTTGTAGAAGCTAAAATAACTTTTTAAAAAGCTTCTTTTTTTAGCTTTTAATTATAGTTGTTTTTCAGCTTTTCAAAAACTGAAATTATTTTAAAAGCTATTTCACTAAACTCACCTTTTAGCTTTTAGTCAATGAAATACGGATACTTCAAAAACTTGCATCATGTTTGTGTCGAACACACAGATACAGGGAACCCGCAAGAATATGCAAGGACACCGTGTCAGACACATACGTAGCATATTTAATAAAATAATATTAAAAAATAAAGAACACGTCATAGACATGCAAGAACACTTCAGGATACCTTATGAGACTTTCAGGGTACTTCTGAGATGCAAAACACTTTTGAGACAAGATATTTCTGGTACACAAATGAAATAGAATTTGATAAATTTAATATTAATGTTAAATTTAATCATTAATATTATTTTTTTAATAATATTAAACATAAGGCTAAAACTTATAGACACATGTATCTCTTCTGTATTCTTTTTATTAATATTTAAAATTTTTTATTATTGTCAAAATTTCATCTAATAAAATTCAAAATCTCTCTTATTATTATTAAAATATTACTTAATATGAGTTAAAATTTTAAGCTAACCAAGATAAATAAAATTTCTTCTTCGATCGCTAAAAAATGAGCGAGTCATAAAAAATTTAGAACTTTAGCTTCACCTCCGCCCTTCTCTCATTCTCAACACCGAGAGCTCGTACCTACCCTTATTGTTGTGCTCATTGTGATTATTCTAACAAGCAAAATTATATTTTCTTTTATTCTCCACTCAATTTGTAAAGTAAATCCTAAATTTACGTCCCAAATCTTTTTAATTTTAGCAATTTCTCAAATTCTCATTTTGATCTTATGAGACTTCTATGTTCCTCACAAATTGTTCATACTTAAAAATTCAAGTTTATTTTATGTTTTATGTTTTTTTAAGTATGAACTATTAATTTCATTATTATTGTATTTGATGTGTCATACCGTATTCGTATCCTATGTTTTAAAGAATTATTATGTCGTTGTGTTGTGCCATGTTGCACCATGTCCCCCTTTCCTTAACTTCATAAACAATAATTGCCTAAACACAACTACCTACATCGATCTCTTTCTCTAATTTTCAAGCTCCAATTAAGTACAAACTTTTATCCTTTTCACATTGTTTAGGAATCATGCTCTTCTTCTTAGGAGTAGACCTCAGTGGGGATAGACCAACAACTATCATCTTACCTGATATGACAAAGGACATCTGTACAATAAAACAAAGTGACATCGAGATCAAAATTTACCTTATTAATCTTCAATAACTTAAGTCACTCAGAAGTTATATGGATGAATTTTTGTAGCATTATTGCTTGATTTTGTAGCCGGAGACATAGGTTTAGTATCAATAATTCAAAAAGCACTCACAAGAAGATATAGCCGGAGATGTATCAATCTTCAATAACTAAGGACACTCGGAAGCTATACGACCAAACAAAGCTATATATGTAGTGGACTTGCTAGGTTTTGTAGCCAGAAATATAGGCTTAGTAGGAATAATTGGCTAATCAAAACACCAGGAAGCTTGAGTTCTATGAAATTGTTTAAGTCTCGAGCTATCTGATAAGCCTATTCGAGAGTACAAACCCAACATAAATGCATCTCACACTATATATCCTCCCTCAAGCTAAATTGAAATCTAGACAAGACTATAATGGGGTCATCATCTGACCAGGAATAATTGAAATCTAGGCTTAGTAGGAATAATTGGCTAATCAAAACACCAGGAAGCTTGAGTTCTATGAAATTGTTTAAGTCTCGAGCTATCTGATAAGCCTATTCGAGAGTACAAACCCAACATAAATGCATCTCACACTATATATCCTCCCTCAAGCTAAATTGAAATCTAGACAAGACTATAATGGGGTCATCATCTGACCCACACCGCATAAGATACTTATCGAACTTAGTCTTTTGAGACAACCGTTGCCATTGATCTAAGAGATGATTAAAATAAGAGGAGAGAACATATTTTCCACTTAAAATCACTTTAAGTTCCTCCCAAATGTAATCACGCTACTTTACGGAGGCAACACATTTTTTACATAAGGTAACTTTCATTTTAACAAATATAACCTCCAGCTAATTATCCAAAGTATACCACTTAAAGACTCCATCTTGCTAATCTAAATATGCCTTAAGATCTAATTTTCTATCAAAATTGGGAGCCTCTACCTTTATACTGCGCAGGATACCCACATCGAATTCTTGGGGATCTTGATCACGTCAGACATAAGTAACCGAATGATAAACAAGTCTCATTTCCTCATCTTCTAGCAGAATTTCATCAACCTCAACCTGTGAGGTTGTATATGATCTCTACTCTATGTGGGTAACCCTATTCGATAGGTTACAAACCTCAAGCCTCTGTTTGTTTGGCAGTTCAAAATTAACTTGATTTTATTGTAAACAGGCATATCACATTATACACAAAATTTAATATTAAAAATTAACTTTATTTCATATTCTAGACATATTACTAAAGTAATAACTAACTTATATTACATCATTCACATATCCCAACATAATAACTAACTTTATATCACATCCTTCACATATCCCAACATAATAACTAACTTTATTTCATATCATTCACAACTTTCAATAAAAAATATCTTTATTCAAATTTAATTTTAACCTTGTTAAATTTAAACCTTACAAACAAACAGGCCTAAAAGTTAAGTCATCAAACTTATATCATATTGGATAGGTAGTAGGCAACCATGACCGATGATGAAGGGAACTAGATAAGGTGGTTCTAAACCATATTTAGTAGGCATGCACAAGTGCAAGTGCAAAATGCATAACAAAACTAAATCCTATTAGAATTACATGCAAGCAAAACGATAAAAGAAAATAAATGCCCTAATTGATGCTGGATGAATGCACATTGAGATCAACAAGATAAACTTTGACAAATTTTCAAATTAGATAACAAGAATAATCTAAAGCTAAATATGTAATAATAAAAAAATAGAAGCCTAAACATGACCATTTTAAAATTAGGCCAAAAGGTAAATAAAAATTTTACCTACTAGATTAGGGTCGCCTAAACTTCTTAAAATTACAGGTTCAGAAAACATGATCAAAAGGTTATTGCATAAATATTTTCAGCAGTAATTTTACCCAATAATATGCAAGGGTCACACAAGTGAGAAATAAAAAAATTCCAGAAAAAGACAATTCTCCACTCGAGAACAAAAATTTCTTTTAGTAACACATTTAAAATAAATGAATTTACCCATAATAGAAGAACTCGAGGACAAAAATATTTTTTAGTAACACAAGTTCAAAAAAATGAACTTACCTAGGTCACAAAGTGCAATATATAGGAGCAATGCATAGGCGTGGTAGGAAGAAGCATGGCACGCTCAAACACTGCATATAAGCAATGCATGCAAAGGGGTCATGTGAGAGTGGGTCGTGCATGGAGATGAAGTTGGCACAAGATCGCATGCAAAGGTGGAGACACAATGGCGTAGGCAGGCAAGGGAGCGAGCAAGAGTGTGAATAGGCAAGCAGACATGCCAAGGTAGATAGGTGGGTTGTAAGAGGAAAGGCAACGTGTGCATGCAGGCAAGTACAACTAGGATGCGTGTGGGCAAGCAAGTTAGCGCGCATGCATAGTCTCCTCGCATGGGACCTCTTGTGTGGGGCGACCACACTATTAAAAGAGGTAAATTGAAGGAGACCATATAGGAGATAACTCGTGTGTGCGCCTGCAGGACGACCACGCATTTGCGATCTTGGCTTGCACTCTTGTGCGCTTGCCTAGAGGGTCTACACATTCGTGCATGATTAGGGGAAACTGCACGTGCGTGAAGCGTCGTGGAAGGGCAAGCGTGGGAAGGCACAATGGCAGTGCGACCACGATGAAATCTAGTAGCACAAAGTTTGTTGCAAAAATATACAAAATAAGGAAGTCAAAGAAGGAACCTAAATCTCAAAATGTTCCAAACAAAAGCTTTTAAATCTCTAATAAACGACATAAAAAGCTTATGATTATAGGTTATAACTCGGAAATAATTTCATACTTATACATAACCATACGAGTAAGTTTATTTGCTTTGCAATATGAATTAAGTTTAACATATGTCTTTCTTTTTTAATCTCAGCTATGATGAATCTCTAGTAACTGACTTAAAAAATTAAAACTTTAAGTTATGGCTCAAAAATAATTTGATATTCTTAAAAAAAAAACATTATACTGATACCACCCTAGACTTCTAAGATCTGAAGCAGCAAAAATATTAGTAAGAATACCATTAAAAAAATATTACCAAGAACAATCCATCCATTCAGTCAGTTGACATATCATGATTGTCAACAAAACGAAACTACATTCATTCAAGATAACCAAAAGATGCATCAAACTTAGAAGTCTTCCTCATGCACGCATAACTCCTGAAGATTCACCCTAAATTATACTTGCACAAGTGAATGCTGATTAGTATTCATAACATAAATAAAACAAAACAAGATTCCAAACAACAATCAATCTTCCATATGACAATTTAGGTACCTAAGTACAAGCACTCGAATCTCCAATTCTTCACAATCGTCGTACGCCCATAACATTCTTCATTTTCTATGTATTGCTTTCCTCGTAAACAAAGCTTTTCCTTAGGCATAGGATGTGACTAGACAACAACAAACCTAAAGCAAGATGAATGCATTGAAAGCTAAAAAGGCTTCAACTGAAAAAGATGAAAATTTCTAGCAGTTGAGATTGGGCTAAAATCACTGCCCAAAAACTTAAATGGGTTGAATTTTGGAAAAAAATAGTCCAGCATATTAGATGAAAAGAGCCAGGATGCAATCATCCAAAGCATTCAAATAATGGCAAAGTTTCCGTACTACACCCCTGCCATCTAGTTCTAAATAACCTAAGTCTGAAATGCATAACATAGAGGGCTTTAATTGCAAGAATCATCTTCAATCTCAGTAAAAGAATCCTAACTATGTGCAATACATGTCCTCTTTAAACATGCATTATTAGCTTGATTTAAATGGCAGATTTCACACTCCCTTACTATCTTTAAATTGCTTCCAAAAAGAACTTTATCATGCTTTCACAAGTTAGCAAGAAATGTGAGTGGTTGAGCGCCAAATTTCTTCTAAATTCACTTCATTACTTGCAGACTTACTTATCCTAGCAGAGTGACAAAGAACCCAATCTAAATGAAATGCTTGGTTACAATCCAAACATAATCCTCCCTCCTTTTTCTTCCACCCATCTCCAAAATTAATCATGTGCTCACAAGTCAAACTGGTAAATGAGAGAGGTAGCAATCCAACCTTTTCTAAAGTCACTTCAAGGTGTACAGAATTTCTTATGAAGTGCAGCAGCCAAACATCACTTACTAACAACTATGACCTTAAGTTCATTTCATTATCTAGTTACCCTAAAAAATGTTGCTCTTAACCATGATTTAAGAGAAAAGAGCCCATATATTACCAATATATAACTTCGATAAGAAACTTTCAACTAGCATTAAAACAATCAGTACAATATATGGCAGTCTCAACAAAACAATATATGGCAGTCTCAACAAAACAATATATGGCTTAAATAACAAGGGAGCTCAGTGATCGCTGCTACATACCTGTGTTTGTAGATCATCTCCAGTGACAATGTTCCCAACAGTACGGAGAGCAGGGATAAGGACTGAAGGTGATGGATAGCTAAATAAAAGAAATGACTGAGATATAAGAAATGAGAATGAGAAAATAAGAGATTAATAAACTATGACAAGGAACTACAACATACAGAAGAAGCTCAACGAGCCAAGGAACAACATCAGCTTCAATTACTGCTTGGATCTTATCGTTCGTCCCATCAGAGAGATAAGAGAGAGCCCAGCAAGCATCAGTGAGGACTTCCTCATCATTAGAATGGATGAGGTGTTTAAGTGCCGGAAGAGCAGGCTTTGTCTAGTACAATAGTAACATTGTGGAAAGCAAAAAAGCATAAAAACATAGGCACAGTTAGTAATAAGTAAAAATAAACCAGCATACTTCCAAACCTGCTCAAAATTAGGTTGTGGTTTCCCCCTACAAAAATTTGATAAAGTCCATGTGGCATTCCTAAGCATTGAGAGCTTAGCTTGGTCATTCAACTGCGCCAACAGCGGCATCAATGCACCATTGGCAAGAACAAGATCCCGGCATCTAGGAGAATCACCAGCAACATTGCCCAATGCCCAAACAGCCTAAATAAAAAAAAACCCAAGTAACAGTTTATTGACACTGCACTGCCAACATTATATGTATTAAATGACATAGCAACATACTGCAAAAAACAAGTTCAACAGATCAACTACCTGCTCTCGCACATCATCGCTGCGTGATGCAAGAAGTTTAACAAATATGGGCACAGCTCCATGATCTATAACAACCTTGGTGTTCTCTGATGTTCCAGAAGCAATGTTAGTAAGAGCCCAAGCTGCCTCAAACTGCATCCAAAATTTCAATTGCAGTTAAGCAACGCTTGTAACCAGACAACAAACCTACTAAGTTCAGTAACTTGAGCGAATTCTGTTTCCTACCTGAAGCTGGGGAAAGTCTTCCCTAGTTAGGAACTCCACAAAGCGGGGAACCACGCCAGACTGGATAACCTCCTCAATAGGAGGACTGCGTTCTGTATGAATTGTTAATTCACAGTGAATAAAAAATTTGAAGATTTAAATTAAAAAAATAACAAGCACATACGGCATAATTCTTGTCATACCTATCGATAATAATTTACGGAATTGAGTGGTAGCTTCCAGCTGCGAGGCGTTGTTATCTGAGTAGACCCCCGCCACCATAGCCGGAAGACTCTCCAGCTGTGAGTCCAAAAATAAAATTGAAAAAAAAAATGAAACGAAATAAAGCTCCGGCACGGTTTCAGGTGAAACCTAAATCGAATCATAAACATGATGAATAAAGTGTCGCTATAGGCATGAAGGAAGGCCTACAGATGGAAGACATAAACACAGATAGGATCAACAATATAGAAACGATCGCAAAGCTGAAAAAGACAATGGAGGCAAACCTTTTTCTCAACGCCAGTGGCAAGCACGGAAGGGACGAAGGACTGTGCCTGCATGCCTTCTCTGCGCTTCTTCTGCAGGTTCTCCTCCCGCTTGCTCTTGCGGATCTCGATCATGTTGTCCTCCCTCCGCCGCCGTCCCTCATCCGCGTCCACCGCCACCTTGTACTTATTGCGGCGGCCCTCCGCCCGAGCACTCGGCCTCAGCGACATCGTCGCTAATTCTGTCGATTCGCAAGTGAGAGCTGACTAATGAGCGGCGGATCGGAGCTGAGGAAGCCAGAGATGAGCGAAAACCCTAACAGGAACTAAAGAATTTGTTTCCTCCCTGTATATTCCTATTTGTAAAGAGTTCTGCAGAGAGGAAATCCCTATCGGATATATATATCTGAAACGGTCTTGACCCACATTGACCTGAGAATGAGTCGAGCTTTACATGATTTAAGCTCAAGTTAATTTATAGATCTGTTCAAATTTAGATCGTGGTTTGGCCTCAAGCTACTCGAGCAGCTCTAATCGAACAACTCTTCAAAGAAATATCACTAAATTATACCCTCCATACTACTATGTCAACTCAGCATTTAAGACAGCATGGAGATCTACTACCTAATCATCCCTTACAGAAATAAGTATCAGACGTAACAGACTGTACCTATTATATTCTTTTCTCTCCAACTTATAAATAAGGGCAGAAGATGAACTAAAAAGGAGAGGAGAAACTCTCTCTTTCTCTGCCTCTCTCTTTCTCTCTTATACTTAGACCTCCAAGATTTGTAAAAAAAGAAATTCGATTAGTGAATCTAAATCGCCTAGATGATGTCGTGGTTTTTGCACCGAATACTCGAATTTCCACGTAAAGATTATCATTTTATTTTATTTTATTTTGACATATATATTTTTTTTTGGCATCAACACCCATAATTATTTATTATTTTGAAAAAATTTATTTAAAATGTTTTTATTAGAATTTGAGCTTAATCCAATTATACTTGTTAATCGACACGACAGCTGCACTAATGAAAAAAAACAATATTATCATATAAACAATTATATTATGACAAAGTTACATCCGCCCTTTTAAAGAATAATTTTTAACTTTTTTAATCTCAAAAGGTTNATTTAAAATGTTTTTATTAGAATTTGAGCTTAATCCAATTATACTTGTTAATCGACACGACAGCTGCACTAATGAAAAAAAACAATATTATCATATAAACAATTATATTATGACAAAGTTACATCCGCCCTTTTAAAGAATAATTTTTAACTTTTTTA
>JAEMOT010002867.1:34292-45581 GCA_019297695.1 Apostasia ramifera | reverse complement strand
ATATATTATTTTATATTTTAAATATATAATTATAAACTGTATTTTTTTATATTAATAAATACTTACATTATTTTTCTTTAACAAAACAAAAGCTAGATTTCTCCCAACTTAATCAATAAGATATAATTTGTAATTTTATATTAAAAAAATGTGGTAATATATATAAATATTAAGCTTTGGGCCTCATTTATTTAGCCATTAAAAATTAACNTATATATATATATATATATATATATATATTATTTTATATTTTAAATATATAATTATAAACTGTATTTTTTTATATTAATAAATACTTACATTATTTTTCTTTAACAAAACAAAAGCTAGATTTCTCCCAACTTAATCAATAAGATATAATTTGTAATTTTATATTAAAAAAATGTGGTAATATATATAAATATTAAGCTTTGGGCCTCATTTATTTAGCCATTAAAAATTAACTTAATTTAATTTTAATCAAGCATATCACATCACACATAAAATTTAATATTAAAAATTAACTCTATTTCACATCTTACACATTTTACTAAAATAATAACTAACTTATATCACATCTCTCACATATCCCAATATAATAACTAATTTTATATCACATTTCTTGTATATCGCAACATAATAACTAATTTTATTTCATATTATTTACAATCTTTAATAAAAAAATCTCTATCCAAATTTAATTTTGATCTTATTAAATTTAATCTTACAAACAAACAAATCCTAAAGTTAAACACTTATTTAATTGTGGCATAGGTAAATTTTCCTTAAATTATTTATATTCTAAAAATAAATATATGCTCGTATTATTTATATTTAAAAAAATAAAAATCAAACTAAGTTTAATAGAGTCATCTAACAATGATTAAAAATGGCTCAGTAAAACAAGTTGTAAATATAGTTATGATTGTGCCTAATAAATTCGACTTGAACTTGATGCGAATTAAGTATTAATCCAAACATATATTAATTTATTATATAATAAGATATTTTAATAAAATATATCTAATTATACAACTATTAAGTGATAAATCAACTTAATTTAATCAAATACTTGCTCTTGAAAAATGGCTCATTATATATAAAGCTAATTATTTAAAGTTTAGATAATATAATAAAGATAATTTAAATGAATACTTCTTGTTAGATAATAATTTATTATATATTAAGGTAAATTAAATACTCATTACATTATCTATTAAAGTAATTTAATTAAATAATAAAAAAATAATTTGTTATATATCACATTTTTTTAAATAAGTATATGCAATTATACAACTATTAAATATGTCAAATTATTTTGACAATATATCTTTTTTTGATAAAAAATAATTTAATGACATGTCAACATACCTCAATTGAACACTTGCGCTAAGATAATATTCAAATTATCTCAATATATTATCTAATAATTATATGAGTTTTTATTCAAATAAAAATCCTTAAAACAAATATTATTTTAGAGCAAGTATTTAGTCAAATAATTTTAATATATTATTTAATAGTTATATAATTAATTATATTTAATTGAAATTCTTTTATATATAAAGAATTATATTTTCTAAGAAAGTACTCAATTGAATAACCGTAAAATATCAAATAATTGTTATATAATTATCTTTTATTGAGTTCAATACTTTAACATGTAAAGACTTATCTTTTAAAAACTAGTATTTTGTTGAATTTTCTTAACATTATATATGTGTTCAAGAAATAAAAATTTAATAACTATATTGGTTATCGAAAAAAAAATTTAAAGTAGATTGAAATCAAAATTTTTCATAAATGTGATGATTTTAAGACTCCAGAGTTTTTAAGATTCGATAATTTTCTACAAAGGCAAATTCATGTAATAATTAATTATTCATCTTTTAGAATATAACTTTTAATTAAGAGATTAAATGAATAATAAATTTACTAAGCTAATGGCATAAGATTAATAGGAATGGAGGAAGAATCTTGCCAAAAAATTATATATGCGCGAGGATCAAAACAGGACCAAAATAGTACTAGTTTAAAAAATAATAATAATAATAAATAAATTATTTTAATTATTCTACACAAACTTTAATATAAAAAATAATATTTTACTTCACATACTCAATAATTTTTAATAAAAATATAAACTTTATTTCACATCTTAGATCAAAATATTCGATTTGAATATTTTGGTCTAAAATGTGAAATAAAATTGATATTTTTATTTTAAATTGTTGAGTATGTAAAGTAAAATAATATTTTTTATATTTGAATTTGTGTAGAATGATGTAAAAAATTTATTTATTATTATTATTATTTTTTAAATTAGTATCATTTTGGTCCTCGCGCCAAACAGGGCCATAGTTCCAATGTGTAGGGCAATCTTAACTTACTTAAACTTTTAATTTGACAGTTACAGATTGAATCGTCAAAGGCTACAAGTTCCATCGTTCATGAATATTATAATAACTCTGGCTGAAAGTGCCCAAATAATTTTTTAGGCCCCGTTTATTTTGAAGTTAAAAACTAATCTAGTTTAATTTTAACCTGGCATATTGCATCACATATAAAATATAATATTAAAATTAATTTTATTTCACATCCTACACACGTTACTAAAAGAATAACTAACTTATATCACATCTCTTATATATCCCAACATAATAACTAATTTTATTTTACATCATTTACAATAAAAAATATTTCTATCAAAGTTTAAGTTTAATCTTGTTAAATTTAACACTACAAACAAATAAGCCTGAGAGATTTAGGGAAAGCTCGACAGTTAAATCAGTTTGAATATCTTTGGATATCTAAGGCCCTGTTTGGCGCGATGACCAAATCAGTATCAAAGTGATACTAATTTAAAAAAAAATAATAATAATAATAAATAAATTTTTTTAATCATTCTACACAAATTCTAATATAAAAAAATATTATTTTACTTCACATATTCAATAATTTTTAATAAAAATATATACTTTATTTCACATTCTAGATCAAAATATTCGAATCGAGTATTTTGGTCTAAGATGTAAAATAAAATTAATTTTTTTATTTGAAAATTATTGAGTATGTGAAGTAAAAATAATATGTTTTTTATATTAAAATTTGTGTAGAATGATTAAAAAATTTTATTTATTATTATTATTATTGTTTTTTAAATTAGTATCATTTTGGTCCTGATTTGGCCTTAATTTAGTCCTCGCATCAAACATGGCCTTAACAGGCATAATGCTACACTATGAAGTCAGTCTGGGAACTTTCAAGGTTTAAGAGAATTAAGGTTTGAATTTTAGGTTTGATTTGATTTTAGTTTAGATTTGAGTTTGAAGTTTTGGGTTTGAATTTAAAGATTTGAAATTTAGTTTGAATTTGAATTTGAGGAATTTGTATTTAGAATTCAAATTTTGAATTTGATTTGAAGATTTGAACTTGAAGATTTAGAAATTTAAATTGAATTTGAGATTATTAGGTTCGGGGATTTGGTGTTAGCTTGATATTATATCATGTTATCTAAATATTATAATTTAAGTGACAACTTTATAAATTTTTAAAATATTATCTACACATATCATCAGACTAAATAATTATTTTTTTATATAACATATGATATAATATTAAGATAGCAGTTGTTGACGTAGGATGTGGGGATCCCGAGAAACACCAAAGAAAGAGAGTTCCGGGAGACGGCGGCGCGCAAAGGGGGCGAGCCTGCTAACGTAGGCTCAGGAAGAAGATTAATCCCAGACAACCAGAAAAGCACACAGAGATTTAAGGTGGTTCAGGGAGGAGGTCCCCTACATCCACCGATCGATCGGCGAAGAAGCTTCACTAATAGAAAAGGGTAGCCTTTTAGGCTGTACAATGCTTTTAGAAAAGTAGAAGAAGAAGAAGAAGAAGAGGAAGAAGAGGAAGAAGAAGTGGTCAGGAGCTCCTCAACCGGAGTCCTATTACAATCGAAAAATCCTTCTGAGGAGAAAGTTCTCCCCCCTTTCTGCGAATCTGTATGTGTTTCTTTATGTCTCCCCCTCCCTCTTTTTCTCCCCTCTCTTTGGAGAACTGTTCAGCGATATTTGTAGGCAAGGATGGTGCAGCTTCACCCAAGTTCCCTGGTTTTCCGGCGGAAAGGTGATGGATGATCTCCGAGCGCCGTTTATCTGTCACCGGAGAGATTTTTCGTACGGGAAGATGACATCTTTTAATGCTAGTACTTCTTCTAGGGAAGAACGTCCGTACGGAGAGCGGCGGGGTTAGGTGAGGTTGATCGTGACGGGCGTTTACCTCGTAGCCTCGTGCCCGAGGTTACGAAGGTTGATCCTGGATCGTCGAGGGCGAGGTTTGCCCGAACCCTCGTGCACGATGTTTGACCTGGGTCAACTCCTGTAAAATCTGAAACTGGGTCAGCAAATCCAATCAATCAAGTACAAACCTGGCAGGCACCACGTGTTCGGCCAGGATGCAGCGCAGGAGCCACGTGTTAACAGCAGTAAACCAAATGCTCCCTTAGATTTGAATTTGATTATTAGTGCTCATCTCAATGTACTTTGAATAGTCTCAAAGTAAAGGGACATTCTTGTAAAATCTCATTGGGGATAAAATGGACTAAAATAAAATATTTACATAACATAGGATCTTTATTATAATTTTTCATTCCCATGAATTGAAAATATGGGGCATGGGGTTTATGAGTTCTAGGTTCAGTGCTTATGTCAAACAAGGACTTAAGTGAAATATTAAGAAAATATAAATACTAAATTATAATTATGTCAAGATTGACCCAAACAGTGTAGGGTCCTGGATATAATCTTGAAGCACAAGTGTATAATCTTCAAATTTTATGGTTTTGGAACTTATGTGAAATGTTTATCAATTATAGGTACTCAATTATACATTTTTTGTCCTTCAACATAAAGTTTTGAGAATTTTCATGTGACATCACAGAATATATAATCCCTATGATTAACATCAAACTTAGGCTGCTTTTGGCAAAGTTTTTTGATATATAAAAAAAAAAATTTATATAGTAAAAGTTAAAAATTATGTTTGATAAAATAGATTTTAAATCGTTTTTAATTTTTAAAAAGCTAAAAAACTGCTGTAAGGAAAAGCTGAAAAAAATAGCTTTTTGAAACAGTGATTTTGCTCTAGTTATTTATAGACAGAAATACCTTTAATATTATTTTAAATCTTAAATTTTAAATTATAAAACCCAAAATAAGCCTGAAGTAAAGCTTGGAGAAAAAAATTTTAAAAAATTGTTATTGGTGTATATAATTTTTCATATTTTTTACATATACTATATAGTTGATTTAATTTTTTATAAAGAGAAATAATAGAATAAAATTTAACTCATAGCAAATATAATTAAAATATATAAAATAAATTTTATTTATTTAAAAAAAATTATAAAGCAAATAAATTATAAAATAATATAATATATATATTATAAAATTAATGACACATAAATTTAATTATTTAATAGAATAGATTAATTATTATACATTTATAGAAAATCTATAATAAAAAGTATTTAAATTAAATATTTAATTTAGTCAACAATAAAAATATTTTAGACAGCACAGCAGTTTAATCAAACAGTTCTACTTTTGATGACAGCTTTTAACAGCAGTTTGCCAAACATATAAAACAGTTTTATTTAACAGCACTTTTTTATACAGCCATACAGTACAATACTTTTTCATACAGCACAGTAATGCCAAACTTAAATTGACAAATTTATTTATTGTACTTATTTATTAATTCTTTTAATTTTAATTATTTTAAACTTAAATGTAAACTTTGTTACAAAAATCTTTTACTACATAATTTTTCTTAGGATTAGCATTTTGCTGCCCACAACTGACCATTTTGAACAAGAAGTTCTTCTTTGGGGAATTGGAGAATAATTGATTATATTTTTATAATATCCTGGTAAATATTCAACTTAAAATTTTATTTTGATAATTTGTTGTGAAATAGATTAATTATTCTTGTGAAATTTGATTAAAATATGAGTTATTTTTTTTAAATTAATACTGGGCAGAATTTAAAATTTAAAATTTATTGAATTTAATTTGGTAATTAATTCGCATAACTATCTCTCTAAATTCAGTACAGAGAGAATTACTAATTTGCCTCTTGATTGAGTTATTAGGAAAAATTAGATTTCTCTTCTCCATTCTATCGATTCAATCTTTTGTCTTCCCTTAGTAGCCACTGACTTAAAGAGGGAAAAAAAAAAAGAAAATGCAAGAGAGGAGAAGGAGGAACACTGGGAGAAGACAAGGCACTCAAATCTCTCTAAATCGATATTTGTTCATGTTAATACGTGGTTCCTGCGCTGCATCCTAACCGTACATGTGGCGCCTAGCTGGCCTCCAATACTTTGACTTACTTGCTGACTCATCTACCTACCTTCACAGGTTCTTGACCAGGTCAAACCTCGGACATGAAGGTTCAGCCTAACCTCGTTCCCGAAGAACTAAGGCCATCCCTGATAACACCGGGTACGAGATTACAAAGCAGTGCCTGTCACAGTCAGCTCCACCTAACTGCGTCGTTCGCCGTACAAAGCACCTTTTTTCCAGACCCACAAATCAAAGATCCGCGTGCTTCAACCATCACGAATTCCTAGAAGAATTATCAGTATTAAAAGATATCATTCTCTTTTTACGGCTTTCGGCCCCTCCGGCGGCCGACAAACGGTGTGAACCCAGAGCTTGTCCATCTCCCGTCCTCCGAAAAACCTGGATGAAGCTACGCACTCCGCCAGCTATAAATACCCCTGAACAGTTCCCCAGAAGAGGGGGAGAGAAAACTTTCTCGCCCCCAGTGTGTTAGGGCTCCAACGGAGGAGCTCCCTTCTTCTTCTTCTTCTTCGAATTCCTCTTCTCTTTGAAAAACACTGTATTAGTCTTCAGGGCTATCTTTTTCCATTAAGTGAAACTTCTTTGCTGATCGATCGGTGGACGTAGGGGATTTTTTTCCTGAACCACCTTAAATCTCTGTGTTCTTCTGGATATCTTGAATTCTCCCTCTCTTCCTTAAGCTTCTGTTAACAGGCTTACTCTTTTGCGCGCCGCCCTCTCCCTGAACTCTCTTTCTCTTTGGTGTTTCTTGGGACCCCCACATCCTACGTCAACAGTTCATCATCCACTTCATGATCTACTATTCGTTCCTTAAGCTAGATCAAGATCTTGTGATTTATAGTGATCCTTTTTCCTTAGAATTCGAGAAAAACTAAAACAATGTTGAACTCAAGATAAGTTTTATCCTAACTCGACTAGCCTAAAGAAATATTTTGAAGAAATCTGATATTACTTGTTATATCAGCAAATTTTCTTCATGAATCATGTGTGTTGCTCTTTTTACCATATCTCTTCATATTCTCTAATGAAATATATATTGTTTTCATGCTAAAAATATCTAGAACATATGTCTATGAAATTATATAATTTGCATTTTTTTATATTATGAGAAAAAATATGAAACTCTTTAGGCCTCGTTTGGTTTGAATTTTTTTTCGATTAGAGAAAAAAATTAATTTATTTTTAAAATTTAATATCAAAGAACTTTATTTTAATATTAGAAAGTACATAAAATATGAAATAACGTTGATTCTAAGATTTATATTTGTGTTGAATGTACAATAAGATTGATTTTTGTAGTTAAAATTTATGTTAGGCCAAAAAAATATTTCGAACTAAATAAGGCCTTAGTATTATCTCATACTTTATTCATGAATTTCTCATGATTTGATGTTAATTCAATGTTTATTTTGTTTAAAAGCATGTGAAATAATTATTATTTGGAGTTAGATTGAAGTTTGGAGGCATTTGGGGGTGAAATTTGTGAAAAACAAACTCTAGATCATGTTCTAGGCCAAAATTGAACCACAAAAAGGCCGATTAGACTGTCCAATCTCATAAATTAGACGACAAAGAATTATTATCGGACCATACAATTAATTATCAAACCATCCGATTATAAAATTGTACATTTGAATATTGAAGATCAGACCATTAAAGGAAAATTGGGCAAAGGATGCCTGATATTATGGATCAAACTATACTATTTAAGATTAGACTGTGCCTTTCCCATTATCGTTTTGATCAAAATGGAGTTAGATTGACATACGGATTGAACCGTTTGATCATAGAACTTACGTAGAATAAATATATGACTACTTTTCACATTTTTGAAGTTGTTAGCTCACAGTTATGGCACCCACAAGAGAACAAGTGTATGATTGTTACACTCAAAAAGATAAATTGATGTTGAGTAAGTATACAATATACTTTAATTGCCATATAAATAAACATGTAAATAAAATTTCTAAGGCGATAAATGGATTAAAAATAAGTGATATCTTTGATATAATACACCTACTTTAGCTTGACCTATTGATATATATATATATATTTGACGCAATAACGTCTACTGCTTATGGGGTAGGGCTGATTAGAAATTATAATGGGGAAGGTTTAGGTCAGGTTTATGAATACTCATACCCGTCTCACTATATATTATTCATTACCTATACCTATCTCATACTGGTTTCCACCGTGTTCCTTTTTCTGATTTCCTCTCTGTGAGGCTAGTTCCATCCCAAACTGACCCACCCAAATCTGCCCTTGTTTTGTGATTTAATTATGAATTTATCCATGTAAAATAATAATGCTATTTAATATTAAAAAATAAAATCATGTAGGTAAATTAAAATACTAAAAAAATTTACATATTAATTTTTTGAATAACTAAATTAAAATAAAATCTTAATTGCATAATAAATTAAAAATTTATATACAAATTTAATCATTTTTTAATTCTGAATAGCAAAAAGTAAATTTTTTTATTCTTAAAAATAATAAGTATTTTTTTTAATAATTATAAAATTGAAATATAACTATTGCAACTAGGCTCTGACGACACCTAATCGAATCGTTTGGTTAGCTCGATTAGACCGCTTGGTTGGTCGACTGGGTGGTCCATTCGGCTACTAGAAAAGTAAGTATATATCTAAAAAATAGGTATAATTTAAAATTAATTAGGTATCAATAAAAAAAAATATGAGAACATATGACACTTACTATTCTAGATATATACCTACTTTTAATATTTACTTTTTTAGTGGTCTAGCGGTGCCCGACCGGATGGCCCGGTGGTCCCGACTGGATGGTCCGATGGCCCTCGACTGGATAGTTTGGTCGGCCCGACCGGACCGTCTGATCGGCCAACTGAACGATCCGTTTGGCCACCAAAAAAGAAAGTATTAAAATAGGTATATATCCAAAAGAATAACTATAGCTTGAAATCAGGTAAGTATTAATTAGAGAGGACATGAGCATATATGATATTTACCATTTGAATGTATACATATTTGATTTCAAGTTATACTTTCTTTTTTGGACATATATGTATTTTTAATATTTACTTTTCTTGCAGCTTGATCGGACCGTCTAGCGTGACCAAACGGACGGTCTAGCTAGACTGGACAATCCGGTCCAGCCACGGCATTGGCGCGATCGGGCGATCCAGTCATCAGCTCCGTTTAATTGCCGTGAAGCGTGAGGCCTACCGCATGCACGTGGTAAGCTGCAATTGGCTAGCAAATTACTGACGTAGATTGCTCGCCGTATGCAATAAATTTTTTCAAAAAAGAGAAAGGAAGAAAAGAGAAGAAAAAATAGATTTAATTATTAAAATTAAAAAAATATTTTAAGTATTTTAAAAAACCAGTAATTTGTACTTACTTTAATAATATAATATAGATAATATAAGACTGTCTTTCACTTTTGCTTTACAAAAATTTTTATTTTCCTTTCTTTATGAAAAATTTCACAGCTATCCTAAAACATGGGGTAAAAAAAACATAAAAAATTGAGATTCCATTGCACAACAATTTTTAGGATGAGAAAAAAAATAAATATAAAAAGGTTGAGTTTATATATAATATTTAAGATCTTAATTATTATATCTAAGTCTAGATTTAGATAGTGAACATCAAAATATTTTTTTTGAAATTTAATTTAATTAAAAATGGTCAAAAGAAATTTCAATGTTTTAAATAAATTAAAAAATCATTTCTTAATAGATAATTTAGCCCTTATTTTTTTATATAAGTAATTAAATTATTATTAAAAACTAAAAAGAGTGATTCCTTATAAGAAAAGAATTGAAAAATTGTAATAGAAAAGAAAAATAAGAGGTTTGTGATTTTAAAATTTTTTCTAATAGGTATTCAGTATTCTATTATTTTTATGCGTTAAGATAATAAATTTAGTAATAATGGCCGGACTCTATTATGAATTTATGACCGTATTCTTTATAGAGCCCTCTTTTTCTTTTTCTTTTTTAAGCTCGAATTATGGAAGAAGGAATCGAGAAGGAGATATTAGTAATAATAAATTTTATTACGGGATTGCTCATTATATTCATATTGATCTATTATGTGCTTGTGCATTTAGCGTTAAATCTTTTTATTTTATCCCTGTTTGCTGTGAGTACCAAAATCAAGATCAAAATAATACTAGTTTAAAAAACAACAATAATAATAATAAATAATTTTTTTTAATCATTCTACACAAATTCTAATATAAAAAAAAATTATTTTACTTTATATACTTAATAATTTTTAATAAAAATATTAACTTTATTTCACATCCTAGATTAAAATACTCGATTCGAATATTTTAGTTTAAGATATGAAATAAAATTGATACTTTTATTAAAATTTATTAAATATATGAAGTAAAATAATATTTTTTTATATTAAAATTTACGTAAAATAATTATAAAAAATTATTATTATTATTATTATTATTTAAATTAATATTATTTTGATCTTCATGTTAAACATGGCTAGTAGATGATATGAAAAGTATTATGAAAATAATATATATGGAAAGTATTACGTGATTTGCGCCTCAAATAGAAAATTCGAAATTAGAAAGTTATCAAAATTTTCTCACGTGCGACACGTGCAACCACCGCCAACTGAATGGCGATTAATCGGCATCGGACGAAAATAGGGCAAATTACACCCAGGTCTTTGAATTTAACACTTAATATTATACAAGTTTATATTTTTTAAATTATAACATCGAGATCTCTGAATTTTAATAAATTATCAAATGAGTTTTTTTTTCTATTTTTTATTATTAATAGTTTTTAAAATTACCATTTTACCCCTGCCCCTCTCTCTCTCCTCGAGATACTACCCACGCGCGCAGTCGCTGGCGGGTCTGGCAGCCGCGCGGTGTGTCTGCCGGCGGCCGTGCGACCCGCCCGTATCGGGAGGAGAGAGAGGCC
>JAEMOT010002867.1:0-34249 GCA_019297695.1 Apostasia ramifera | reverse complement strand
CGTCTGCTGCCGGCCGCTAGTGGCTGCGCGCGTGCGCAGGATCACGATGAGAGAGAGAGAGGGGCAGGGTAAAATGGTATTTATAAAAAATGTTAATAATAAAAAATAGAAAAAAGACCTATTTGATAATTTATTAAAAGTAAGGGATCTCGATGTTATAATTTTAAAAATATAGACTTAAGTGATATTAATCGTTAAACTTAAGAACCTGTGCGTAATTTGCCCGCAAAAATATCTAGCGGAGGAGGAATCTCTGGAACATTCATAGCCTCATTGAAAGCTCGTAACAGAGCATCGCAAAACCCCCGGTCTTACAAAATATTTATACTTACATTCCTCCGGAGGGTAGAAAGCCAATGAAATTAACAACATTTATTTACAAAACCACCCCTTCTCCTTTTTATAAATGGATATTTTCTTCCTGTTCCGATTCGTCTCGAGGACGACCCGTAACTTTCGTCCGAATCAGCTCTACCATCGTCTCCGGCGGCGATGGATGCAGGAGGGGCGGAGGAATCCTGCTACTACTCCCTCCTCGGCATCCGCCGTAACGCGTCCGCCGCCGAGATCCGGAGTGCCTACCGCAATTTGGCCCTGGTACGCCTATTCTCTTCCCTGTTCCCTGTTGTTCTGCTTTCGAGGCTTCTTCTTAATGTTCGAGATCTAAAACGGGGATTGTAGAAATGGCATCCGGATCGGTGGACGAAGGAGTCGCCAGCGGCGGTGGTGGAGGCCAAGCGGAAGTTTCAACTGATTCAGGAAGCTTATTCCGGCGAGTTCCTCGTCCTCCGACTTCATCTTCTTTGCTATCTGTAGCAGATCTTTTTTGAATTTTTTTTGTTTTAACGGCGGGACGATCTGGTGATCCTGCAGTACTCTCGGACAATGGGAAGCGCGCGATGTACGACGCGGGGCTTTTCGATCCCGTCGATGATGACGACCAGGATTTTACCGATTTCATGGGAGAGATGCTCGCGATGATGGACAGCGTGAAGCCGGAGGTGAGAGAATTGTATAACGACGAAAATACCCCTTTAATTTCTGCAATTTATTTGAGATGTATACAATGTTGGGCCGCAGAAGCCGGATAGTTTGGAAGACCTGCAGAGGATATTTGAGGATATTGTGGGCGGCGTGGGAACTGGGGATGTGCCGTGGAGGACGACGCGTGACGTGTCGCCTCGTCGGGCCGGCGGATATTTCGCTCGGTGACCAGGTAGAAAACTGTAAAATCGTAACCCAATTCGTGGAGTTACAAAATAAAATTGCTTGTTTTAGATTTTTTATTCGTCGAATTGCAAACGGGGTTTGTTCTTTTTTTTTTTTTTGAGAAAACAGTGATAATGGCATAATTTAATCTGTTATAAGAATAAAGGCGATGTACAAAATTGTGTCAATTATAGAGGAATTAAATTAATGAGTCATACTTTAAAATTTTGGGAGAGGGTGATCGAACAAAGGTTACGCCATAATACTAGGGTATCAGAGAATCAGTTTGGTTTTATGCCAGGTAGATCTACTATAGAAGCCATTCATTTACTAAGAAGTTTAATGGAGAAATTTAAAGAGAGAAAGGAAAACTTACATTTGGTTTTTATTGATTTGGAAAAAGCTTATGATAAAGTCTCAAGAGAAGTACTTTGGAGAGTTTTAGAAAAGAAAGAGATTTGCACTGCTTATATTCAAGTTATTAAAGACATGTATGAAGGAGCTGTTACCTCTGTTCGGACACAAGGAGGTTTGACTAAGGATTTTCCTATTACAGTTGGATTACACCAAGGCTCGGCTTTAAGTCCGTATCTTTTTGCTTTGATTATGGAAGTCATGACTGGACATATTCAAGATAAAGTGCCTTGGTGTATGCTCTTCGCAGATGATATTGTTCTTATTGAGAAAACTAAAGAGGGAGCTAAAGCGAAACTAGAGCTTTGGAGGAATGCTCTAGAATCTAAAGGTTTGCATCTCAGTAGATCAAAAACTGAATATATGGAGTGCACATTTAGTCAAGAAAGAAATACTTATATTGGAGATGTGACAATTGGTGATCAAATTGTCAAGAAGAGTGAGCGCTTTAGATACCTTGGATCAATTATACAAAATGATGGCGAAATAGATAATGACGTTATTAGCAGGATTCAAGCAGGCTGGGTAAAATGGAGAAATGCTTCTGGTGTGTTATGCGATAGAAAAATTTCATCCAAAATTAAGGGTAAATTTTATAAAACTGTAATAAGACCAGCGATGATATATGGTGCTGAATGCTGGCCTGCAAAGAAGAAACATACAAATAAAATAAATGTTGCAGAAATGAGAATGTTAACATGGATGTGTGGATATACACGAAAGGATAGAATGAGAAATGAGTATATCCGAAAGAAAGTTGGTGTTGCACCAATTGAGGATAAACTTAGAGAAAGTCGGCTTCGATGGTTTGGACATCTAAATCGTAGGCCAATTGAAGCTCCAGTTAGAAAAATTGAGTTATTGGATTTTGCCCATGTACAAAGAGGAAGAGGGAGACCAAAGAAGACATGACAAGAAACTATAAGGAGTGATCTTAATTACTTAAACTTAGATAAGAATTTGGTAACTGATAGAGCGCAATGGAAACAAAGGATTCATGTAGCCGACCCCACCTAGTGGGATTAAGGCTTGGTTGTTGTTGTTGTTGTTGTTGTACACCAAAAATCGATTCTTGATCTTGGTCTTACGCATGCTGAGAGATAGAGAGTACACAATGAAATGGAAGTACAGGCAACCCTGGCTCTAAGGTAGAGGGACTGATCAATCAGTAAATTCCAAAAATCAAAAATCCTGCGTGAGCAAATGTTTGGTTCACATGTCAGATCAAGAGATTCAGATCTTATAATCTCTACAAAATTCATCAAGTCTAGATAAAGGTTCATGGACACTGTCCAAATTTGATGAAATGGCATGGAAGATTTCGCTAAATATAACATTTAACTCAAAAGGCAATTACATATATGTCACTAAAATTTAATTATTTTACATATTTGATATCCAAATTTTTAATATTATATATTGGCAAAAAAATCATATGAATGTTACAACTTTTGTTACATAAATCTGTAACTTTATGGCATAAGTTAATATTCATGTGATTTTTATGACTAATATATAATATTAAAGATTTGAATGTCAAATAAGTAAATTAACTAGATTTTAGTGGCATAGATGTAGTTTTTTTTTTAAATTATAATATGAGGCAGTGATGATGAATATTAATTAGAGGGTTAAAACGCTATAAATGTAAATAAAAATATGAAATAAGGGGTTTGGATTTGCTGAGTAAATTGGCCTCTATTGTAAGGCTAGGAGCAGGTCCTTCCAGTCTCATTAAATGGAGCTATATTAGCAACACATAGCTGCATTAATTGGGGCTTTATCAACAACATATTGAAGGCTAGCAAAGATATCAAAAGTATGAAATAATATCAGAACACAAGAACGATTTCAAATGAAGATAACATGAGGATACCAAGAGGAAGGTGTACTCAAATCACTCAAGTGTTCCCTTCTATTGGCTTTAAACTTGTGGGAATTGATGCAAGAATCCTCTTCTCTACAACACTATGCACCCAACAGAGCTTCCTTTTAATTTGGAGTGCAGATATGACTTTCAAACCTTTTCTTCTACATCTTCATGATCCTCCATACCTAGTTAGTCTTCGCTTTATGTCACAGTGGATTCTCTTCACCACTCCATGGAAATATTACGAAATATGAAGAAAGCAGCCCTACAAGTAATTATCAAAGCAACACACTTTATCTAATCTATTCCCTTAGCTAAGGAGTCCTATATATACTACAGAGCAAGGTCTCACCAGCAAAATAGGGAACGATGTGGCATTGAAACATATACATCAATTTGGGATTTTCAGGATTTAATTTGCAGCGCCTCACTCTCTGCCACTCTCCGCTAGAACTTGACGTAGTAAATACTTACCTCTCATCTGTAATCTTGAAATAACAATTGCTCAAATTGGACTGAATAAATTCAAATTATCCAACAACTCAAATTGCCCAAAATCTATGAGATGGTCACTTAAACTTAGTTGGTTAGTTGATTTAAGTTTGGCAAATTCTATTCACCCCAATCCTAATTGATTTGACCACTGATCCAAGAGATAACTTAACTATAACAATGGAACAAAACGAGTTAGTATATTGAGTGAATTCAAATTTTCTGATATAACACACCTGATAAGCAGGGTCTATTTAATTTGTCCAACCTAGTAACGTTAAGATAACTGTAGACTAATATTATAACTTAATTGTAGCAATGAAATGGAATTGGGTTAATACATTGGGTGAATTTAATTCACCCAATAGAAATGCCCGACGATCAGAGTTATTTGATTTGTCTATCCTGATATAATTAAGTTATTATCAACTAAATTTATTTTTGTATACTTAAAGAACCTTCATTTATTGCACACTAACTTTATTAATTTTCTTTTTGCAATAAAATATTTAACTCTCGTCTGTACACTAACATTTTCATACATGTACAATTTATTTATTCTTGTTATATCTTTGTATGTTAACAAGTAAAAAAAGAAGACACTTGTACTTACACACTTACACTTGTATATATATATATATATATATATTTTTTTTTTCATATACTATACTTAATTACATATGCGGATATATGCTTTTTTATGCTTTGTTTTCTTTTGTATCTTGCCTATTTATTTATCGTCCTATCAATTATTTATATAAACTGCTAGGCTTGCTGCTCAGATAGAAAAAGCCTCACTATTATAAATAGTTAAAAATTTAAGTAGAATTTATATAAAATTTTAAATATACCAAATTCACACTCCCTCTTTGGTGTCATTTGATTCAACTATAAATTGTTTAATAACAAAGTTCTTCAACAGTCCTTATCTCAATTAGTCCTCACAATTTTAGGACTTTAAAAAATTCATATAGATTGTCTTCAACTAATTGGAAACTTTATTAAGAAATTAAATGAGTTCTTCGATAGTCCGCATGACTTTCTTTTTGATTGAACAATATCAATTCTCGAATACTTCTTGCTTTTAGTAGAATTCATTTTCCTGAAGATTCTTTTAAAGATATTTAGTTCCTTCATTTGTTTCTTCTTTAACTTTTAATTCAGTGTAGTTATTTGAAATTTCGGCAGCACTTTTCCTTAAAAAACAAGTAGCAGTTAATTATATGCCATTGGTGGAGTATAACATTTGAGTGGGGAATACTAGTGTAGTATAACAGATAGCTAAACTCCTTGGATATAGTCATCATTGGGATTACACCATAATAGTTAGATGATCAGTCCTTGTGATGAAGAGAAGAAGAAAGTTGAGTAGCCAATATTATTTAAATCTTAGTTGGACAGTCCATAGCCTGACCCATGATCAAGATCAGATGAAAATGGTGCTTTGAAAATTGCGAAGATCAGTCTTTTGACTAACTACTTCACTAGATTCAATTGCTGCTAGAAGTTCATTGTAGTCAACTTAATGGTTGAACCATCATGAAGGTGATTAGGGAATAGGTTTCAGAGAGCTCTTTGAAATTCATTGGAGGGATAGAGAGAGCTTGAGCTTGGAGACAATTCTGCAGCCTGGCGCACTTTCTAATGTCTTTTTCTCTATGTTTAGCTTAGTTGGCAAGTTATTTATAGTCATCATAGGTCAATGACCGGCAGTTTACTCCACCACAAGGATCCTTGTTGGAAGCAGTTGAAGTTGTTAAACTGTTACTTAAGTTAATTGTTTGCCATATTTTGATTACCTTGTAGTTTATCAAGCTATAGGAATGCCATATTGGCGATTTGCGGCGAATGACCACAACAACGTTTCAACCATTGATGCTCCTTCGATGAACGACTGGCAATTGTTGAAGTAGATAATCAATTAACAACTTTTTTGACCATCACAGTTCTCTGGATGGACAATTGAGATTCATTGAAGCCCTTCTCAATCGATGAGTGGTATTCATCAAGGACCCTTTCGATGTGTCCTTCTCTTAATCTTCTCTTTTCATCCTTTTTTTTTTAGTAGTCAAAACAATGGGTATGCCCTGCTGCCATCCTCTTGCATTTAGGGTATCCTTTACCATTTTCCACTTGCAGCTCCTTTTCCTCTTTTGACTATGCATCATCAATCAATCTCACTGACATGGCAACTAGTGGTTTAATTACTTTAATAGGCTTCTTGCAAAGTCCATCAAGGAGGTTGCGGTGAGATTTACAGCCACAGTGAAGCTTTCCTTGACTTTTTCCTGAGTTGAATGCAAAGAGAGGAGACAGACAATAAGCTCTTCATACTTAATTTCCTACATCCAAAGGCAGTTCTACTATTTTCTTTGAAGAGGAAGCTGAGTCACTTGATGAATGCACTTCAAAAAGCCTAAAGTATGCACATTGAGAGGAAGCAAAGGTCATTCTTCATCTTCTTTGAAAGATGAGAAGGCTTGTGATCTTGAAGACTGTGTCTTCTTCTTTTGTGAAGATGACAAACTTCCATGATCATTCCTGGACCAGTAGTTGTAGCAACAACAATAGAAGGCATTGAGAGAGGTCCCAATACCACAGGTCAACGCTTAGTTGTCCTCTTGATGAGGTCTTTGCTACCATGAACATGAGAAGGTTGTATCAGCTTCCTTCACCTAATCAGAATCCCCAGTTGATTTAACAACTTAAATGATTAAACTAAAGTTAGGTGAAAGTTTCATGTCAATCTGAAAAATAGAATTGTTATTGGGTCATTGGTTGGGTTCGTGTCAATTCTGACTCGATCTAATTTTTGATTTGACCCAGATGACATTTGCGTTGAGGTTAATCAGATCCGAACTTGACCCATTGATAGGCCTAAAGCTAAGGGCCAGGAACTAGATAGCAGTTGAAGACAGCCATTTCGCTACCTTAGCCATTTTTATATTTGAATACTCTAGCGAGATCGTTGTCCCCCTTGACAATAGATTGATTATTATTCTCGTTTCTTAATTTGAGCCGCCAGCTGAGCGTTCATCATATTCTTAATAGTTTTTCTTGCTTGATGTCAGCTATGAGATAAAGTAACTAATTTTTATACAATAAGGTTCCATACTTTTAAATGATGAGATTCATGAAAATGCTATGAACCTTGAATTCAATATGATAGATTGAGTTCATTAAATTTCAATCCAGAACACAATGCTATAAGTCCTTTTTGATAGCGGATTCTGCTTCATAATAAATAGAATCAGATTCAAATTTTAAAACAACTTTGGACACGTGGAGTGGCTTTGCTTAAAATCATGTTATAGATGGTTTTAGCTTTATAGCTTTAAAATATTTTGAAGTCTTTTTTTAGATTCAACTACTTTCTATGGGAAAAAAAGTGTTGAGGGACTCACTTAAATGAGTCGACTTTGAAATTGACTTTCAGTTCCCACGAGTAAGACTTCAGCCTCGAGCCAAGAAGCCCTCCTTCAATCACGGATTACTTCAGCATGTACTTGTCGTTGTCTGACACCTCCACTTTGTCAATAATTGAGCGGAATTCCTTCACAACTGCTAGCAACCATAGAGATTTCATGAGAGGTTTGGTGACAAAGAAAATTCGTAATGATAAAAAATTTGAAAGGGAGATAATTACTGAGGTTTTAAAATTCGGCTGAAACTACTGAAACTTGATAGTTTCGTACCAGTTTTGGTCGAAATCGATCCGAAATAGCTATCAAAACTCAGTTTCGGTCGAAAATGCCAAAACACGACTAAAACTCGGTCGAAAATATCGAAACACTTTTTTCTCCAAAAAATAATATTTAATAATTATCATTAATAAATTTAATTTAAATCTATAAAATTTAAATAATTTATAAGAAAAATCAAAATTATCGATATCAAAACTATCAAAACTGTCGAAATTGTTGAAACCGATGCTTTTATCTTGTAACTAAAATCAAGACCGACACTGAGTTTTAAAACCTTGATAATTTCATCATTCACGTTAATTTAAAAAAAAAATATGAAATAATTTATTCATATATTTTCATAGATCCTATCATATTGTGTATAATTTATAGCTCTATAATAAAGACATTCATTTCTTATTATGCTTGTTTTTCATATTGAAATTAACTAAGTTAGTAGAATTTAATTATATTTTTTATCATACTTATATTTTAAAATGAAAAATTGACTTTATTTCATAACTTAGACATATATCAAAATAATAACTAATTAATATCGCATTCTTCACATATTTTATTATAATAATCAATTTTATTTCATATTATATACAATTTTCAATAAAAAATATTTCTAAACTTGAGTTTAGAAAGTTTTAAGCTCTTAGTATTTGTTGTAAAGCTCTATGTAAATCCCGTGCTTTGAATAAAATCTGTTAGAGATTCTATAACTACATGAAATAAGCTTTTCTAGTAGGACATTTTTATTAGTGCAAAGCCTTTAGAATTAACTGAAAACTTCTAGATGACTAGCTGTTTATTTCATTGAACTTTATTTGTTGGTCTTCACCACTTGACTTCATTGCCGATGATAGATTACTAGAGTGCTCTCTTTGTGTGTCTTATACAGTAGTCTCTCTTTGTGTGTCTTATACAGTAGCCTCGCTTCTCAGCAATGGTACTCACTGCAATGACAGAAGAACAACTCCACAGCACATGTTCTACAAGGTCTATTATAGTGGAATAAATGTGTTACTAAATCCAATAAATAATGAGAAAAAAAAAAGAATTACACAGATTTATGTGAAAAACCTCAACGTCAGGGCAAAAGCGTGGGTAGAGGAGTAGATCATTATATCAAAAAAGATAAGTATAGGGAGGAGATTGTTATTGTCGGCTACTAGTTATTTAGAATTATTCCACTCTAAAGTCTCTAAGACACAAAGCACTATATATGTGCATGTGTGCGTCCGTGCATGCATTCGTGCGTCTAGTGTAATAAATCTTAGACCCAAATAGCATAGGTCAGTACATTTTAGGTATTTTAGGTCCAATATATATTGCTATCGGGTTAATCCCTCCAGTACCACGATCTGATACCAAATTTAAATTTTCATATTATTCTTTTTTCAAAATGTGTCACACCGCGAGTTTTTCAGGTTGAACTAAATAGAATTCGGTTCACCAAACTATAGCAATAGAGTTCTCTGATTGTAATGCTCCACTATTGGTGGGCCCTGAAGGTTTGTTCTTTTGCCATGTTGGAGTGTGAACTTCAATTTCTCATTTGTAATCTACTTTATCATATCACAATAAAAATATTTTAATTTTAAAATATTGATGATTAATTATAAAAATAATTGTGACAATTAAGAATTTATTTCACTTTATTGTACTTAACATTGTGCATGAATCAAACTAAACTGAGTAGTAGCTTGTTCATGTTCATCTTTACTTACTAAAATTAAGCTCGTTTGAGTTTAGTTTATGAATATAAAAGCATATTTGAAATTGGTTCACGTGATTTGCAAACAAATACATATATAATTATATATTTGAGTTTATAAACACAAAAATTATAAATTATTATTTTTATTAAAGGTATTAATGTGTTAATAGATAGACTTATTATTATGTTAATTTATGATTCATGAATATTTATTTAGGGTAAATTACGCTAAGTCTTTTGAGGCTAACACAATATTACAAATAGGTCTAAAATTTAAAAAGTATCAATTTAGGGAGCGTTTGGTTCAGTGTTATTTCAATGTCAATGTTATTTAGATGTCATGTTATCTAAATATCATTGTTATTCATCAATGGACATTTGTTTGATTCAATGTTATGATATTAGAAAATATAAATGTTATTCAAATAAATTTTTTTTAGTTGGAAGTTATTGACATTATAATGACAAATTGATGGTGTTATCTTGAGATGTCGTCCGATTTTGGGTGACATCTAGATGTCAGCATGTAATGGCATTTTTGTAATTAATTATAATATTATTTAAAGATGTCATTAAACCAAATAATTACTTTTTAAAGATAACATAACATAACATTGAGATAACACTGAACTAAATGCCCCCTTAGATTCCTGAGATTATTTTTGTCCTGTTGTTTGGTCCCTGAATTACTTTCCTGCTTTTTAAATATTTTATTTAGATAGTAATGTTAATTTTGACCGTATTTTAATTATTATTTATAATTTTGATAAAAAGATTTTCATACTATTTTATTTTTAGGGCTTAGGGAGATGAAAGAGAAAGAATTTAGGTTAAAAAAATATGAGAAAAATTATCATATTCACTATTTTTAATGGCCAGGAAAAACTATTATTCATACTCAAATCGAGAATTTTTTAATTTTAAAACTTATTTGTAGTATTGCGTCGACCTCGCACTAGTGCATTATGCTCAGAAAATATAAACATTCAAAAAAGATTTGATCTAGAAAATAAGTTAATTATTTCCTTATTTTTATTAATTTATTAACCTAATTTTAAAAAAAAATTATATAAAAGATAATATATATCCAAATTATCTATAATATATTATATTAAAAATTAGATCGTGTGAATATTTGCTTTTCAAAACTTATATTATATATTTCAAGCTAAATAGGGCTGAGGATCTTAATTTGGCTGTAGAGTTACTGAAGATTGATTAAAAATTAAGTTGAATTTAAATCGAATTTAAATTAATTTAATTTGATTAATAAATTATTTTTATGACTCTAAATTTTTACTAATTTAATTTCAAACTAACATAAAATCAAATCAAATTTACTTAAATTAAATTAATATGGACAATATGGCTTAACTTAGATAATATTTTATACATAAGATTTAAACTAAAAGATCAAAAATTATTCAAAAATCAAATTAACTTTAACTCGAACAATACTTAAATCGATAATAAATGAGTTAAACTTAGTTTAAATTAAAATCAAATTGAATTTTTTCTTATTTATATTTCAGTATATTATCGAAAAATAATAATTATTTAATTTAGAGATATATTTTAGATAATTTTCTAAAAAATATTATAAAATTATCACTCAATAGATGACATGTGCATAATATTACATTAAGTTAATATCGAATAAAATGTTATTTAATATTATAATATCTACATAATATTATATAATATTAATATTAAATAAAATATTTTTTTAATATTATGTCAAGCTGTATGCATGTCCTATTTTAAATAATAATTTTATATTTTTAAATATTATTTAAATATATAGTATTAAGTTAAATAATAAATTTTTTTAGATAATCTGGCTCAAAGGCAAAATAATAAATTAAATGAAATCCCCTACCGGTTCAAGCTTGAACTATGATCGGATCGGCCTAGTCTCCTGCGGTCCTGTCTAGAAGAGGCGTCGGTAAACGTACCGGAGAGTAACCCTACGGAGAAACCATTTTCTTCCGTCGAAACTTGGCCGTCTTCTCCAATCGAGACATCATCATGGCTTTGTTAGGAGTTTCTCGGCGTCAGACCTTCCGATCTGGCGCGGTTGCGTCGGAGGTCTTCGCCTCGCTGCTGCGCTCAGCCCTGGGCCGCCCGATCACGACGGAGTTTAGGGAGGAGCGCGACACGTTCGGCCCCATCCATGTCCCAGCAGACAAGTTCGTGCCATCTTTTCGTTCCTTCCTTCCTCCTTGTCTCCTTGATTTTGATGTAAATAGAAGGTGATTGAAGTTCTTGTCTATTATGGAGATTTCATATTCTAACACCTGTCAGTTTCTGCTTTGTGCAGGCTGTGGGGAGCACAGACGCAGAGATCCTTGCAGAATTTTGATATTGGTGGGTCGCGAGAGAAGATGCCTGAGCCTATCGTCCGAGCCTTTGGCATACTGAAGAAACGTGCTGCCAAGGTGAACTAGGGCAACATTTTCAGTGAAGTTAGGACTCATTTAGAGATGGTTCACATGTGCATTTAATGGCAACATGGTTTGTTTTTGGGGAAAAGCGAAGCTTGCAGATGTTTATTAGCAAACCATCTTTAGTTTGAGAAGCATTTCCGCGTAGTTTTTATTCAACAAAATCGAGAAGGATATGGCCATTTTTGTAATAGAGGGGAATGCTCCGTCTTCGTTTGAACCCTAATGTGCTCAGTGTAAAATATAAGACTTTTACGAATGCAATTTACCTGCACTGTTGAAAGAAAGCATTGGGATATGGGTTGTTATCGTCAATTTAATTTATTTTTGTGTTTTTTGTATTAATCTTTCTTGTCTTGTTTAGTTTTAAGAAACAAAGGAGCAATGCAAAACTTTGTGACTTCTTATTGTAAAATGTTTTGATAACGCAATGTTTTGATTGGCATCTCCTGGCTAAAGTTTTTTTTTTTTGTGAGGAGGGTTGTTTCTTCTGCCTAAAATTTACATCTTTGCAGCTATGATATGCAATATAAATGCAGGTTAACATGGACTATGGTCTAGATGCTACTATTGGTAAAGCAATAATGCAAGCAGCCCAGTAAGTTGCTGAGGGTAAATTGAATGAGCATTTTCCCCTTGTCGTATGGCAAACTGGAAGTGGAACCCAAAGCAACATGAATGCAAATGAGGTTGGGTTTATGTTACTAGAAAAGTTTCTTCTTTTATGGAATATTAAATTTCGGACAACCGCATTATTGCAGAACTAGTGGAACATCTAGGCATGTGGCTTAAGACTTAGTTGCAACCTTTTTGGTACTGTATAGCCATGCCTGTCAACACATTTAATGAAAATCCTTCTAATAGTTGTTTGATTAGTGATAATACTGTTAATTTATTACATTTCTCCTTCTCATGAAGTGAGGATTAAAACATAAATTTCCAAAATGATTCTTATGATCTGCGTTTATTAGAAAGTGTCAGATGATTTTTTTTGTCTATGTTCAAGAAACAATTTTGCTATCATTTAATCTGTTTGCTTGTAATTTTTATGCACCAGCTTTTGTTTGAACCTAGGTGATTGCAAATAGAGCTGCCGAAATTCTTGGCCATAAGCGTGGTGAGAAATTTGTTCATCCGAATGACCATGTCAACAGGTCCCAGTCTTCAAATGATACATTCCCAATGGTTGGTTCTTCTTACAGTTCAATTAAAGTTTTGTGGGTTGCCTTTCATTGTTTCTGTGAATCTATTTTTGAAAGGCACATGATGTAAATTGATGTACTCATCCAGGGTTTGAGTCACAACTTTGTGCTACAAACTTCTTGTTTTGCTTAAAGTTTCTATGACATGAATTGATCTGAAAATGAATTATATTTAGCTTCTATAATTTGACTGATGAAGCAATGTATCATATTTTGATAGCATTAGCATATTATCAAATTATGGAAATTGGCTAAGCACACATAGAGTGCGCTGTCCCTCGTTCAAGCCAACCAGCGCCGACCCATTCAACCACCTCAAAGCCCCCACTTGAGTTACAGGCACACGCAACTGAACCCGGCTTGATAAGAAATATATTTTAGCAGACGGAATTTAAGAGTGGATCAGCAACGTGAGTTGAGTTTAGTTAAGGTCGTAGCACGATTACATGCAATAGTGGCATGAAAGTCAGTTGACTAGTAGGCAGGGTGGCACAATTGTGCTAGCATTGTGGCTCTAGAGGTGTGGCGAAGGGTGTTGATGGTTGGATGTCGTGTGATGATCAGACTTATTGGGAATTCGTTGTGATGTTGCGGAGAGGCAGTAGGAGCCTAGTGCTTTTGGATGTGGTAGGAAGGTGGAAGAAGAGAAGGAAGAAGAAAGATTTTTTTTTTTAATGTGATAATTGGGCTATTCAAAGATTCTTGCCAAAGTTCGACCCTTACTCTTTTCTTCATCAGCATATCGATCCATTAACTTGAATCTACACGCTCAAATTTCATTTCATTCATAACTCGTTTACAATTCCAAGCGGCTCTTTTTATATAGATCCTAATACATAAAATAGAAAATATAAAATAAATCATAAAGCGAAATACCAAATAATCCTAAAGCAAATATGGATTATGCATATTACATTAAAAATGAAATCAACTCAAATATTGTGAGTCTTATTTCTCCATATCAGCTCTAAATGGTCACTTAATGGAGTCAAATAAATATGGAAACAAACAATTGGCCACAAGTGTCAAGATCTCCAATCAACACCAAGAGAATATAGAAAGGATTACAATTATGCTGCCAGGAGCCCCCACCACACTTGAATGGGGTTCAATACATACTATGATTTAATGTCCTGTAAGCTTATGCTCAATTTATTGAGCTGCCTTGTAACAAGAAGCTTATCATTATTTATCAACATAAGGGAATCAATTATTCGACTAGTCATTTAGAAACTATATAAGAAGTCATCTCTCTATTTTCATGATGTCTGCTGTTCTAAGCACTAATCTTTTATAATGCACCAGACCATTGAGTTCAAAGATATCATCAAGATTGGGCGCACACACACCCAAGATGCAACTCCTTTAACCCTCGGTCAAGAGTTTAGTGGGTATGCAACACAGGTATTTTTGTATGACTTCTATTCTATTATAAATGTTTTGATGTGTTCAATCTGGCTCTTTTGATTTGCTAGCTCTTATCTGTTGAGGCTTGATTTGTCATATTTTTTTTTTTAGGTAAAGTATGGTATTGATCGTGTAAAGAATACCCTACCACGCATGTACCAGGTATATCACTGCATTTAATATTGTTAGCAAACTCAGCAGTGACATCCTTACATATTTCCACTTTGAACAGCTTGCACAAGGTGGTACTGCTGTGGGAACTGGGTTGAACACAAAAAAGGGGTAGGCCTATGACTCGGATTTATGCCTTTCCAAATTTTCGCCCCACCCTACATCATGACATTGTTAATATAACATTTATGACATTGTTAATTTCTTACCTTGAAAAGTTTTGGGTCACGTACTTGTCTTTTTCTGATAGTAAATCATTTAATGTCTTTAGAAGCCTGTGAAACAATTTAAAAGGTGTTGATTATACATAATCATACTCTAATTCAGTTCAATGCCTGATTATCTACACATGAATTTTCAGCTTATAGTGGAGACGTAGGGAGGATTGGCTTGAGTGCATTGTTGTGTAACATGATATAATTATCTAGCCCTTCATGCAAACTGCGTATTATATGAACTTTTCATCTACCATTGGGTGGGGGGTTGAGGGTTGATCTCATTTTTCTAGCAAGCATCTTTGCGTCAAATTGCACATTAAATGAAATTTTATTTAACATTGAAATTCTAATTTAGTTTGTTGTTTTATTGTGTTGTGTTATGATGAAGCTCAAATTACACGTTAATTTAGTTTTTTTATACTACTCCAGTTGTTAATAATCATGTCTTCTATGATGCATTCTTTCTCTATGCACATTACATTGTTGCATCATCTCACTACTTTTCCTTTTGCAGATTTGATATAAAGATTGCTGCGGCAGTTGCTGAGGAATTGAGTCTTCCCTTTAATACAGCAGAAAACAAATTTGAGGCACTGGTTGGTGTTCTATTTGCCTGTAACCTTTTTATGTGCAATTTATATTAGGTGTTGCCTTTTCATTTCTATTCCTAATTATTTGCTGAGATTATGATCCCAGATTTCATCTAGATTTTATTAAACTGCTAACTATTTTTATTCTGTGAAACATTTCAAATCTGTTTGCTATACTTATAATGATAGTTGTTAAAATCATTAACTGCTTTATTTAATTATTTGCGGAATTCCTTATGAATCTTTTTTTTTCTTTTTATTGTTTATTGTTCTTGTCAGATGCACACGTGTTAATTTTAGGTTATCAAATTATTTTGTTGAACGTCTTAAATTACTTTTGTCCTACCACTTTTCTTCCTATTATTTTTTTGCAAATGTTGTCTCCCTAACTTGTTGACTTATCTGCTGCTTTCTGTTCTATTTATGTTAAACCATTAAGTTTATTTTCTATTATCATTTTGCTATTAGTAGTTTATTATGAATTAGAAATATTAGGTTTGACAACTTCTAAATTCTTTAGTATTCAAATCTTCTGTTACAATTCCACCCACCACCCCCCCACCACCTAATTTATGAATAAGAAAAACAATCATCTAGATGCATTTTGTTCCTCTTGGGGCTGTTTATTCAACTTGTGCCCCAGGAAGCTTTAATGATTGTGCATTATATGTGAAGGACATTTCATTTTTTGGGTTTTCATAAGTGGCAAAAGATTTATCCATTTTATGATTTTTTTTTTCATATACTTTAGTAAGATAAGTGCCAATGTAATGGTAGTTATTGGTCATCTCCTAAGAATAGGATTTTCTCTCTTAGAGCTACAGGCGGTGACATCTTGGCAATACCAAAGGGGGTGCATCCCCTTGTCAGTGAAAGTCGCTGGAACAAACTCCGATGTCCCAGGAAGCTTTAGTGATTATGCATTATATGTGAAGGACATTTAACTTTTTGGGTCTTCATAAGGTGGCAAAAGATTTATCCATTTTATGATAGTTTTTTTTTTTACAGTTTTTTGTAAGATAGGTGCCAATATAATAGTGCTTATTTGTCATTTCCTAGGAATTGGGTCTTCTCTCTTAGGACTACAGGCTGAGCACCATGCTTCATTTTTGGGTTTCTCATGACATTTTCATCTTTCTTTCCATTCTTGTAGAGTTTTTGTTGATAGCAATTGGTGGATAACTAATAGGGATACTGCCATGGTGATCTCTTCCTCTTTCTTTTGATTGGACCCTAGGATTTCCTCATTCTGTTTTGGGATTTGTAACTCTGTGTTCTTGGGAGTCCCTAACCCAACAAATTTTGAGTAAAAACGCCAAGGAGTGTGCCATTAGATGGAATCCCCATTGCTTCCGGACTCTGCTATATACAATTCTATACATTGTTCCGAGTTGCTTTTGCTTGGAGGAGGTAGGGATTTTTTGGGGTGTTTTTGTGGCCCAACTACTTTTCAGGGTGTTCTGCTTACTCCTGAGTAGCTAATATACAGGCTATGACCAATTTTTTTTAAAAAAAGGTTATACTTAAGCACAATGTTCTGTGTAGGTAGGTTTGATGTACACAGCCTTACCTAATATATTAGAGAACTTATATTTTGGATGCATGCTGATATAGTTTAGGTTTAAGTTACAATGGTGCAACTAAATTGCACTCTTGCTTCCTTTTAATTATCACCTTGATTTTCATCTTCCATGATAGTTTTGTTTAGGGTTCAGTTTAATTGGTTGCATCTGCAGAACTCTTTTGTTACTTGAACTTAAATTTTTTCAGGCTGCACATGATGCTTTTGTAGAGAGTAGTGGAGCCTTAAATACAATTGCCACTTCTCTTATGAAGATTGCTAATGATATACGACTTCTTGGAAGGTCTGCATATCTGCAAACTGAGATATATCTATTTTGCACTACTATGCTGAGATAAATCATGTATGCACATGTATAATTATGGATTCACCTACATTCTTGTCTTAGTGGGCCTCGTTGTGGACTGGGTGAGCTGATTCTACCAGAAAATGAACCAGGCAGCAGTATCATGCCTGTAAATATCTGTTTCACTTTCACCAAATATCTATTTTTCTGCTACAAAAGCATAAATACCTTTTTTTTTTGGTAAAGTGAATATCTGTTTGTAGGCCTAATAGTATTGTTCAGTTCTTTTCATTATTTGCAATGAAATTCTTTATATTTAACTCCTGAAACATCACTTACTATGAAAATGATTGGTCTAGCAGATGAAATTGATGAATTTTCAAAATTTCCAGGGTAAGGTGAATCCTACGCAATGCGAAGCTCTCACCATGGTTTGTGCTCAGGTATTATTTTCTTCATCCCTTGTACTTTCTTCCTGAAGGATTGTTACCAGAACAGTATTGAGGAAAACGTCAAGCTCTTCTTCAGAAATGATTGGCACAGATCTTGATGTTGCTTTTACTGAGAGAATGTAGTCCACTTATTTTTATTGTTTTTGTTTTTATTATTTCACTTTAACGAATCCTTGCTCATTCTTAATCAGCCAATTGTTCTAATGTTTCTTTACTCATGAAATTTATTGCCAGCGATGAAACTGGTCTGCTTATATACTGTAATGCAGGTTATGGGCAACCACGTTGCCATTACCTTGGGTGGATCAAATGGCCATTTTGAGCTCAATGTCTTCAAACCAATGATCGCCAGCAATTTTCTTTGGATATTTTTTCTAGCTGCTATAACATGATAAGACTTATACTTCTCGTATAATACGTATTCCTCAGTCTTTGAGGTTACTTGGGGATGCATCATATTCTTTTGAAAAGAACTGTGTGCGTGGGATTCAAGCAAATTGTGAAAGAATTGCGAAGTTGCTTCATGAGGTGAATTTTAGGCTTGCAGCACTCACACCCTACCACTTTTCATATTTCAAGTAATGACTTTTGTTTGTATGATCTTGTCGTTTCAGTCCCTGATGCTTGTGACATCTTTGAATCCTGTAAGCTTGCTTTCTATTCTCAATTTATGGATCTGGATTGCCATGTTCTCTGTTTTCTTGTCTGATCTATTAGATTTATGAACAGAAAATTGGCTATGATAAAGCAGCTGCTGTTGCCAAGAAAGCTCATAAAGAAGGGACAACACTAAAGGTGTAGCCTTTGCAGCTGTTGCCAAGAAAGCTCATAAAGAAGGGACAACACTAAAGGTGTAGCCTTTCACTTTTGTGACCGTTGGTCCAATATTGGCTATTTGTGCAGTAGTAGCTACTCCTATCTTTTTGTTTCTCTATGTTGGTGATGTTTGGGGGTAGGATAGAGTAGGAGATGGAGATGGAGATGGAGACGGAGAGAGAACAAGAAGGGTGGTGGGGGATGAAGTGCCATTTAAGTGATCATGATTGAAAGATCTAATTGCAAGTTATTATGAAGGGAGGAATTAATCTTTTTTGGTAAAATCTTAAAAACATTTATTTTATTTGTGGTATAGTTTCAATTGATATATATTTATAATTATTTATAAGGAAAAAGAAAGTGTTTGATCGAAGAGAGATGTCAGATTCTACTAGGGAGAAGATCTGGTTTGCACCGAGCAAGGAGCAAGGTTATATAAGGTATAAGAAAATGATATAATAATTTAACATAGTTTGGAGGGATCTTTTTATATCCACCGGTTGAACTGGAGCCCAAAGTCCATTAAAGTCCAACTTTACATCGAAAGTAAAGGTGGGGAAAGAGGAAGTTCTCGTTTCTATGCAAGGAGTATAAGGCTTGGCGGAAACATTGACTGGGATTCAGGTTTTGTGGAAATAAAATAGGCTTTGGGGAGATGTAGGAGAAAATTCTTGCTAAAATAGCTCTTTCATGGCTTCGAGAGGAAACTTTTTTATGCCGGTTTGGAGGGACTAGAGTTGCTATTATTGATCGACTCTGTCTAATAGTATTGTTGATGATTTGTGTTGGTGAGAACAACAAGAAGGTGACACGTGGCCTGCAAACTTGTTGGTCATGCTAGGCGACTTATGTTTCCGGTGAAGCATGTCCCTAATGGAAAAAAGACCCAAAATATGCTTATCTAGGAAAATGAGTCTCACAAGCCCTACTTTGTCGTGGATTCCCCTTTTGAAGTTATACAAGTGGGAGGGACCTGGAAGAGATCTAAGAATGAGGGGGTTGAGCTTTACCCCCGGGTTAGGGCTATGAGCAAATTAGTCATGTTCGCGACGTTGTTGGGAAATTGGGTCGAATCCCCCCAAACTAGGTCTAGTGTAGCTTGGCATGGTGAAAAACTATCTAGTGACCTAGTCTAGTGCGGTTCTGCCTCGTTAATGCAGTTAAGAAAGCTCTAGAGAAGCTGAACTCAATACTATCCCCTACGTGATGACTTGTGGCCGAAGAAGGCGGAGAGTGATCGTCGGGTGATGTTCCGAGTCACTCGAGCAAAGTGTGGCTCCTGATAGGCTTCTAGTCTAAATGATGAGTGGTGAGAGGGCAACAAATATTTATTGTACCTCACTAGAAAGAGGAGAATTTTTGAATTGTATAACTAAATAATATGATCTAAAATGGTAAATGTACTTTTTAAAGTAAAATTGTGTAGCTAGTGATAGGAATTCTTTTAGAAAAGCCTATTTTGGACTAAGCACGAGGCCCCCATTGTAGTGGCACTTGCAGACGTGTTGAACTCTTTTCGAATGTCCTAGCGTAGGCCCTTTTTTTTGGATTATACTGTCAAAAAGTTTGGATAACGAGAAGATCCCCTAGAATTTGATGTTATTCCAAGCATTGTTCAGGTGGATGGTGATCGCTACATCTCTTGGATGCTTCGATGTTCTTGCCTGAACTTGGGGATAAATGATCTCTGGAGTCAATAGCTCGCATTTGGTTTAACATGTCTTTTAATTTTTCCCCAGTGGGAATTTGGGGATAGCTAGCTTTTAGTTCTAGTTCTGTGACCTTGGGATTTTTTTAGACCAAATTTCTAGCGGACAATTCAATTACATACACTATTGCTTTGTTCAAGTGCAAGTGATCTCTGGTCAAATTACTATACCAAATCCCAGCTGACATACAAGATTTTGTGATACAAAGAGGTCTGTGTTAAAATGTAGAAACATTCCCAGGAGTTGTTGCATTGCTTTGATTGAATGCTTTTCACTTTAGGTCGGCAGGTGAAAAGGATGGTTTAGCCCTCTCCTGGATGAGAGAAACCCAATAGAATAATAGGTCCAAGTTCTACGTGTATCACCCAATTGGAACCAATCTCCTAGATTGTGGGAGAAGAAAGCGACAAAGCGGGAGGCAGGGTGAGGCCAAGTTATTAACTGATTATTGGTGTCAACTGACCAGGAAATGAGGGAAACTCTCCGAGATTACTCCTCCCGAGGATGATGGTAGCAACATTCTCTACCTTTCGGCCCTCACTCTACAGGGAAAAAAGTCCCTAGAGCAGGGTTGGGAGGTAGGATATTGGGGATTATGCGAGTGCCCTAGCTATGAGGATATAGGAGGTGCGAAAGTGGCTATCCGCGTATAGTCATTATTTAAGATCCCGGGAAAATCCGTTGGGAGGTAACCTAGGGCGAAGAACTCAAGATCTCCAAAAAAGAAAAATGCTAATGAAAAAAAAAACTTAAGATTTCATTGAAAGTGGCCTCCTATAAGATTGAATGTGGATAAATAATAAATCTCGAAAGGATGTTGCTTTCGTGAACCGGGGAGGACCCAAAGATGGTGCCTCCAAAGACAGCTATAGGATCAAATGCCCCAATCTCTTAGCCGCTTCCTCCTTATCTATAACTATTCTAAAAGTAAGAATAGCCGAGTAAAAATTGTCTCTTTCTGCTTTGAAGAGATTAGGGCTTCTCTGCCGCTTTCTCGTTTCGCCTCGTGCCCTATCATTTCCGTCGCCTCGTGACTTCTCATGCGAAATGCCGTGTGTTGCCCTTTCTTCCTTGCGAAAATGTCCGCCGACCTTTTGCTATTGTCGTTGCTGGCGAGACGCGATCGGCGCGGGTGGTGGCAGGCGGGATCTGGGGCTGGGTGGGCTGCGACCGGAGCTTGCGAGCGATTCAGCGAGAGAGATCAGAGGGATCGTCGCTGTCGCAGGCAAAGGTTTGCATCGCAGCCGTTCACCTCTCCTTCATGCGCCGCGCCACGTTCTACCCAGCTCACCTACCTCCTTCGTGAACGTCGCCTCAATTCGACGGTTCCGCCTCTTATCCTAACATGCAACACGCCGCGTGTGATCGTTGCTAATCTTTCCGGCTATGTCCGAGAAAAATTTGCCTACATCGTCGCTGTCGCGGGGCAAACCTTTGCGCTCCCCTCTGGAGTCGGCTTTGGCGAAAAAGGTATGTGATCTTATAAGCTCGCGATGTTTCCTTTTGAAATTTGTCGCCGGTGCTGGTTGTGTTCTTAGAGCACGAAGACGTGTGCTTTCCTCGAAAATCTCCGCATCCGCCGCCGAAATCCGTTGCGGACAGCCACAGCACCAGGGCCGAGTACATCCCCGTACTCAGGAAAGGTGAGTTCTAGGGTTTCCGCCGTGCCTTCGCCGCCGGATCTCCTCGCAGATTCGTGCCGGAGACGGCAAAGAAGGCTTGTGCAGGGTTTCCAACAATGCTTCTTTCCTTGAACGACGGCTCGGACCCAATCTCGCTTGGTGCGGGTTCACGGTTTTTCTTCAAGCTTTTCTGAGTTCGTAGCCCAGGACATGAAGCCCTGCCCGCTGGTTCCAGCCAGCAGGATGAAGAGGGTTAGCTCTAGCTCCTCCTGCCCCTTTTCTGCCTTGCTTTTTTCGATTACAGGCTTACAGCACAATGGTGCTTCAATTATGTCAGTAGGAGGAGAGAAGAGGTGCTTGAACTCGGAACTATGGCACGCGTGCTCCGGGCCGCTGGTTTGCCTGCCGACTGTAGGGACCAACGTCGTTTACTTTCCTCAGGGCCACATCCCAAATTAACCCAGCCTGCCCCCACAGCTTGTTTGCCAGCTTCACAATGTAACAATGCATGTGGGTTTGTTTGATTTGCTCTGTTTTTTAATGGATTCACCGTTCAAGCTTTTAGAGTTGTAATGCTGTTGTGATTGCTTGAATGAATGAATGCAGGCAGATCCAGAGACAGATGAAGTTTATGCTCAGATGACTCTGCAACCTCTGAGGCCGGTAATGTTCTGATTATTAGTGCTTGCTCCTTGTTTTCTCATCTTCTTTTCAATTTGAGTGCGATCATAACTTCGTTTTCATCGGGTTTACGGCAAGTAAGCTTATGTTTTAGCTTGGTTTTGAGATTATGTCTTAGTTCATTAAATTCGGATGCAACCCATTTGGCTGAAACAGGAATTTCATGAATTTCAATTATTTCTTTGCTTGAATAAAACTTTTTATATTGGTTTCATTTCTTTTAATATGGTAAGTTGCCATTACTTAATTAGATCATTTTGTCTCTCACATAACAGAACAGGTTGTTCTAACGCACAAGAATATCGTATGACCCTTTGGTATGTTGATTTTCTTTTTGTTTTGTAAGCGTGGAAACTAAGTGCTACTTGCTTATTCTATATATTACAAAAAATTAAAATACGGGAGTAAATCCATATCTAATTAAGCTAATTTGTAGGTACAATATTCTATTAAAGTTAAAGCCTAGCTTAGTGTGGTTTTCTCAAATGAACTTGACTGTGATATAGTGCTCAACTTCAGTTGGTTTATTTATGACTTTGAACAATAAAATGTAAACTTCAATACACATGGACAAACTTGATTCTCAACAATTCATCCCCTGTTGTTGGAATATATAAGAAAACTATGATTCTTTTAAAAATCAAATTTCGTTAGCTACAATTTTGATATTATATGAAGATTGTATAGATAAGATTTTTTCGCTATAAATTGCAGGTGACCTGCTGCCCTCACCGTAAGAGAGCATGCAAGTATGATACAGAAGCTGCTGTTGAAGATCAGAGTGTGATCAAAGGTCCATATGTTCTCAATTTTGTATTTGGCTGCCTGTTTTTTGGTGAATCTAGGCATGTATTATGTTTGTAAGTTCCCTGCTAAATTAACTCTTTGTCAAATCAGTAAATCTTGAATGTGAATTGAAATTTATACAAGCATGCTTTAAAAGTCAAACAAACTCAAATGAGTTCCAGTCAACCCAATAATGTAGTCTCTGTGGACTATTTTGCTTGTTAACTTTGATGCAGTAAGTTTGTTTATTTATACAAATTATCATACAACATATTCTCATTCACTTTGGTTTTGATCACTTTTATTGCAGAATTAAGTTCATATTATTATTTAAATTATGCCATTTGTTTAGTTTTTTATTCATCTCACTTTTCACTATATTCACAAATAGGTTTTTTTTACTTTTAATACAGAACATCTAAATCAATGAGTTTAAATACATTTAGACCTCTTACTTTCTTAGAGCTTTTATTTCATTTAGCAATTTTGGTTTCATATAATATTTCTTAGAAAAGCAATGAGCTCATGAACACATTTTACGTTAGATTTCTTTTACATTTTCGAAATAGGTGAAGAATTAACCTAGAGTTTTATACCTTCCATTTACTTGTGTTAAAGTGATATAAAAATGAAACGTAATCATACGTATGATCTATATGAAATTTGAAATAGTAAGGTTTTGTGTTGTGTTCACTTCAACGTAAATGATTTTTTTATTCATTTCTTTTAGAGTTTTATCATGGACCTACTGCTACTTAATATCTCCATCTCCCCCACATCTTATCATATACAAATACAGGCAAAAGCACCAAGCTTTGTAAGCTTTACAGTACCAACAAGTTTACTAGGTGCTAGAGAGGAGATCTTTAATGAAAAAGAGCAACAAGATTCCTTAACTCTATAGCATAAGCAACTCAATATAGCCACTTGAGGTGAACTGGGTAAGTTGATGTTGTAATTAAATAGATGAGTATTTTCTAGCTAATCACAAATGTTGATTGCAATGTAATTTTCTATCTGATTTTTATTGAACATTTGAATACTAATTTTCTACAAATGCCTGGGATGCTCTGCTTACATTATCCTTCAATAATCAAACAAAGTAAATAAATACATTGAAAAATTTTAATCAACGAGACATTAACATAGCTTTCAATTTTAAGTATGATTTTTATATATGCTTGACAAGCAACTATACAATATATACAATTACATGTACGATAATTTCATATTTAATGGCATTCATAACATTCATAAACAAAGCTAATAAGGCACGCGCAAACTAAATGTGATGTAAACCTTTTCTATCAGTTTCTTGATTCTTCTCATTAACTTCGATCATCATTCCTAATGTTGATGATTGCATTAGGATTTGAAAATGTAGTCTATTATTGTCTTTAAATATTTTAATCACCAGGGCTTAGTTTGTTATGAAGTTTGTTGGTAAAGTGAATATGAAGGTGAGGTTTTTAGTCTTCTCTAATAATTTATTTCTCATTAGTTTTCATCATGTTATTTCTAATATTGATGTCTCCTTGCAATTCGAAAATGCATCATGTTATTTGCTTTATAACGTGTTTTTTCTAATGTAAATTATTTAATCTATTGTTTGATGATATCTAGAAACTTTCTAAATGATAACATTAAGTTTTATTACTTGAACATCTAAGATTGTCCTGTTGTGATTTGTTTCAAATCTTGTAGTTTCCATTTCATTTTTGTTAATTAAAATAAGCTAATTTCAATTTCTCAAGAGTCAAAATGACTTTATTATTGGTTTTAAGAACTTATGTTTTAAGAGAACCCTTAATTGAAGAAAGACGTTTGACGCAATTATGTTCTTATAACAGACATTTTATTCTTTATTTCTACTCTTTGTTCAACGTAATTAAATAGAAATCTAAATATGTTGAGGACCAATGCATTCTCATCTTTTTCAAATTTTAGTAATATTTAGGGTTTAGGGTTCCGATACACACACTGTTAGTCTTTCTGAAGCATGATGGTCGGGCTTTGAGCGATGTTTTTTTATTTGCATCTCAAATTCTGCCTAAAACTTTTCATTTGTATTTGATCCCGTTTTAACTTTAATGTTTTTTGAGGATTTTTGCTTCTGAAGTAATGTTTTGAAGGATTTGGATCTTGTTTATTTTTAGAATTTATAGTTTAGAGAGGTCAATGTTTAGAGGTATTTAGATTATCTTAATGCTTAGCAAGATTTATTTTTTCATCATGTTTAGATGAATGAAATGCATCAAGCATAGTTATAGTTCAATTAAGCTGGAAGTTCTAACATTTGTTTTTCAACTTCTCCAGTCCATTTGGGCTTGTTGGTGGAAATTTGATGAGGAGCTTGTAGGATTTGCTAGGAAGCTGAGTTTAGAAGAAATCCGTAATAGTAAGCTAAGAATTGACTCTCTTTTCCAATTCTTCTCCTCTTCTATTTCTATTTTATCTTCTTCTTCTCTTGAAATCTAAAAGGTTTTGAGATGAAAGAGTGGTTGTAATGGAAGAGAAATAGGGTGGAGTGTGAAATAAAATAAAAAAACAAGCTAATTCTAATTCTATCATTCTTTCCATCATCCCCACTTCTCTTTGTTTTGCTAGAATTCTATTTCTCTGAATTTCTGTTATCGTTTCTTAAGAAAAAAATGTTCAAAAGAGAAGAAAGTTTGCTGTAGAAGAGAGGGAAAACTTGAAGCTAAACTCAAATTTGATGGCCAACACAAGGTAGGCATTCTCACAGATTATATATTAAAGAAACTCGGATTCTAAGTAATTGAGTTTGCATGCATAGAATGTAATTTGAATTGCTAAAATCTGTGCATGTTTAACGAGTTTATCATGTTGAATGTGAATTCTGTAAATATCTCATATTGTTGTGAATTACCTTTGAAACTTTATGAATTAGATGCCAGCCTTAACGAGAAACTATTGTGATAGGTGGGTCTTTCTGTGTTTAGCTGGAAACATTGTCAAATCTTATTCATTTTGATATGAAATTCGGATACGTCTTACATTAAGTTGTCTATTTTAATTCATCCAATTGAAGTGACTTTTAATTCTGACTTGATAAGTGATTTTGAAAATCTCTTTATTAAACTGTCAGAAATTAGGTTGTAGAACCTGTAGAGAATATCAGCTCTATCATTTCATGTCTTGTTTCAGTATAATGGTAAGCTTGCAATAATTAATGATTTTTCGAAGGTGAAAAAGTAAAAGTCGTTGAGGTTCTTATTTCTGTAAGATTGGATACATTAGAGCCTGGTATTGGTCATATTCGTCAAATTGATTGAAGAATGTTTGTATTTATCATAATGTACAAAATAATAAAATTGATTGAAATTTTTTTTATTTCTGTAAGTTCGTATTTCATCATTAAACTATAAAAACTCTAAAATGAAAGATTTAGATATGATTGTATTTCAATTCTAAAACAATAAAAAAAGCATCAAACATTTCAAATGACTTGCTAAAATTATTTTTTTTATCTAGCTTATATTTGTTATATATTTGTCAATATTAAAATATATTTTTCAATAGCTCACGTGCAACGTACGTGCATTCCACTAGTATACCATAAAAGGAGATATATATATATATATTTATTTATTTATTTATTTTGATAGAACACTTCAACAGGATATTGGATTAGAGATGTGAGACTTGAAGATACGCTTGGCTTCCAAAGAATATTGGATTTATACGCTAATTAGCATTATGTTCTTTAAAATAAATAATTAAGGTTAACTCTAATACGAAATATCATAATATTACATATTTTAAAATAAAAAATTTAATTATTTTACATTTAATATGCGCATCAAAATAATAATTAAGTGATTTTGCATTTCTCATATATTATAATATTATTATTAGATTTTATTTATGTAAAAAATGGAAGAAAATATTAAAAAAAAAGTATTGCAAAAATTATAAAAAATAATTTTATATATTTAGAATTAAATAAAGATTTATTATTTAATAAATTCTAATAAAAATAAAAAAATTATGTAAAAGTTTAATTTATTATTATTATTTTAAATACATAATTATAAATAATTTAATATGAATGATTAGATCTTTTTTAAAACAAGATGAATGATTAAATTTTTTCATGATGTAATTTATAATTATGTATTTAAAGTATAGAATAGTATATATAAATATTTAATTTTAAAAATTTAAAAGAATGAAAAGTTCTTCATTTTATTAATCAATTATTTGATTAAACTAAATACAAAGTTCTTCATTTGATTAAACTAAAGACACTTTAAATATTTTTATTTCATTTGAAACAATTATCTAGAAAAATAATTTCAATTAATGAAAGTTAAAGCAGATAATTGATACTGCACAAACATGAAATTGCTTCAACTGTGCAATTAATAAATTTATTTGAAAGAATAAAAAAATGAACGAATTTATTTATTTGAGCATAAATGTATATAGTTTAGTTTATTTGAGCAAATAAATTTCTTATATTAATTTAAATACAAATATTACAATTAACTTTATTCAAATATTATATACTATTTAATATTAAAATAATAATTTTTTTAATTAAATTTATAAGATAAAATATATTTTTTTAATCTAAAATTCAACCCCTAAATCATATAAAGCAAAAATGTATTTTATTTTCTAATGAAATGGCATAGCCATCAGTTTACAAGACTACCACTGAGCTATAAGGGCTTAATATTATAACAAATTTTATTATTTATTAATATAATATAACAGTTGAATTAACTGTAGTTTCTCACAAAATTATAAATATAATTATTTTTAGTTCTTGTCTCCTAAGAAATTCTTGAATTTAGATGGACTATAACTCAATTAATTAAGTGTCACATGTGCAATACAAGCAAGCAGGCCCGAGTAATCATCGCACCAGTAATTGAGTTTCAAATATTACTTCATCTTAATCCAATAAATTTTTCTAATTTCCTTCAAAAAAATAATTTGAAAAGATGAAGGGGGCGTTTGGTTCGATGTTGTCTTGATGTTATATTATGTTATGTAGAGAAAGCAGTTGTTTGTTTAATGACATCTAAAAAAATCTTCTATTAGATTATAAAATTATTAATTAAAAGATGACATGTAAATGTCATGACATCTACATTACATAACACAATATTAAGATAACATCAAACCAAATACCCCCGAAATAAAACTGAAAATCATTCTCTCCAATTCCTAGCTGGTGGATTTTTTTTTTAGTCAAATGTTATATCCTAGTAGTTCAAAGATTAGTTTTTAAAACTACCTGTTAACAAACAGAGATGAAGTCCTGAGAATTAGCAATAGGCAATATTTCTAGTCTAGAACTTCAGTATCAGAGAGGTAGTAATTACCTATAGGGATTTAAGGTGGTTCAGGGATAGTTTTCCTTACGTCTATTGAAGAGTTAAGAGAAAAGTATTTCACTAAAATTAAAAAAGGTTTGGTCAGAGGACTAGTACAGGAAGAAAAAAAAAGAAGAATACAAGGCTCATCCCCAATGGTTCTCTGGGGGAATCTGATTCTCATCTAGTCCTCTTTTTCTGACTCAGGCGTTATTTTAAATGTGTCATCTCGTCTGATTTGTCCTCTCTAGAGCTTCGCCCAGAAGTATTTATAGGTAAGCTATAGTGAAGTTCAGTAGATTTTTCGAGTTGGAATATTGTATTTGTCAACTCCATATTGTCGGAATATTGTAAGTCCATACTGTCGGCTCCACAATTGCCAGTTCTAAGAAAATCATCGGTAATGGTAAAGGCATGTAGGTCCTTGGTTTGTGTGACTGGTCAGATTTAGTGCTAATGGAAGTTGTGCTGATGTGACGATCTCCACTGGGCTGAGACAGTGACAGCTGAGGATAAACAAACATTGTGGCTGATATACTGAGAGGTGCGAATGCTCAAATATTGTGGCTGAAATTAAAGATCTGCCTTCAGATACTACGTATATGGCTAAGATTCGACACTGAATCCAAATATTAATACTATCATCTTTTTTATATCAAAAAAACAAAAAACAACTATCACATCCACGACAAGCATTGAATCAAGTTCACTCAAGCCGATTTTTTACTTTAAAGTTAAATATTTTAATTTTGAGTTAATTTTGATTCAAGTTGATTAAAATTTATTCTTAATTAAATTAAACTTAATTGTTAATCATTTTTTTATCTAAATATATATTTATAGCTTAAATCTCTTTATATAAATCATGATTACAAATTTTATGATTAAAACATCTTTAACTACACTTAAAAAAATGAACGCATGCACATAGATCAAACTATTTATAAATTGGGTCAATCCTACTTCAAATGAATTATCTAATTTGAAATAGTTACTAGATCTTAGGAGCCTGATGCAATTTACTCTTAAATTTATGTTAAATGTGAAATGAGTATAAATATTTAAAAAAAATAAATGGTGTCGTTGAGGCCAGCCAAGCTTTAGTCCCACATCGCCCATCGCTAAACGTGAAATTTTGCGGGAACTAAAAATATGGCTCTTTGTGGTAACCCGGGGGTGAAAGGCGACTCGCTAATGATCGAATAGATAGAGTCGTGCCGACACCATCAAAAGCGCGACCCCCCCTACTTCGATGCATCCACTAATCCAGTTGTATGGATCTAATCACTAATCCAATTGTATGAACCTAATCAATATATTTGTTCCACACAAAAAATCCTGTAAAATCCTGTTATTAGTGGATAAACAAATATGAACCTAAAAGATAATTTTAACAAATATAAACCTATGCAAATCTAAATATAATTTACTATTAATTAATAAAAATCATTCCATCCCATTAATTAATTTATTTAATATATCTTATTTTATTTCAATAGAAAAAAAAACATTTTACAATGGGAAGCAGGACCCCCGCAAATCAGAGGACCTTCAAAAAATTGGCGGACAAGCCCACCGAAGTAGGGGGTCTCGCTCGCCTTCTTAAAAGTGTGTTCGCTTTGATGGGTGTTGGCACGACCCGCCGTCTCTATTCGATCATTAGCGAGTCGCCGTTCACCCCGACAGAACGTGTTAACACAAATAACCCCTCCACAGCTGCATTTTTATAGTCCCCGCCAAATTCCGCGTTTAGCGATGGGCGATGTGGGACTAAAGCTTGGCGGAGATCGAGCGCACATGCTCCACAAATGGACCTGCTTCTATCGCCTCGAATCTAGGTTCCGATTCGATCGGTGATGCCGGCGGAGACGTTGGCGGCGGCTCGGACGGCGACCGCCTCCGGAATGGCGATGCTGCTCTGCATCGTGCTGAGCCAGAGGCGTGCGGGGAGGCGGAGGGGGAAGGAGGGGCCCGCCGGCCACTTGGCAGGAGGCGGTGGCGACGGTGGCGGAGACGATCCGGTTCACGTACTCGGAGACCCTTGGGAGGTGGTCGATCGGAGATTTGGCCTTCGGGATCAAGCATCATATGAGAAGACAGGTAGGCGAATTGGATTTAATGGATTGAGCTTGGTTATTCGTTGACTTACTCATGACATAGTTTTTTTTATTATTCTTCTTTTGTTGTTGCGGTCCTGCGAATGATGATCTTTTTGGTCTTGTTTCTTTATCAAGTTAAACTCTGTTGAACCCCTTTTTGAAGATGTTAATCCAGTAGCAAAACACTTTGAAATGTTCCTTTTTGCGGGGCTTTATGTAATTCATACACCTGTTTCATTCCGCTTATGTTTGGCTTTATCTATGCTCTGTTGTTGGACAAAAGAGATTTAACCTTAGCGGACAGGTTTCTTAAGAATATAAAATTAGCTGCGTATATCTTCTTATGATCTCGTGATGCCACAAACATTTTTTACAAGCAGTAGGAATGTATCTCATCAGCAAGTTTTAAATTACATATGCAATCTGGACTGGCCATTGCAAGCAATATCGTTGCAGTTAAAATGTATCTAGAATGGCCACAAAATTGTTTCTGGATGAACAACAATTGAGTTTCAATCAGTTATTATAACATACAAGAATCATTCAGAAGATGCAACCTTTGCTCACCTTTAGCCCCAGGAAGTGCACCGCTATGCGGGATTCATTGTAAGGGATTTCTAAAGCCTAATCAAGATGATGATGACAAACGTGCTGCTTCTGAGATGCTAGTGTAGCAGGGCTGATTGTCACCGATTCGAAAAAATTTAGGATTAGAAATTTTAATCTTTGAGTGAAAAAAATGAAATAAGGAAGAAAAGAAACCCAACAATGATTATGTGCAAAATCAGCATTTTAGAGGCTTCTTGAAATTTTTTGCATGAAGCACTACCATGTGGACATTTTGTAGAGCACATTGGACAACATATCCATCATGTAAGCATTTCAGCCCATCACCAAACTGTAAAGTGATCATTAGCAATTGGTACATCTCATAAGAAATTACAGGTATTAAGAAATGTAACCATAATTTTCATTTGTAGCTCACATTACATGGCTCAAGAATTGATGCGATAATTTTTTGTTTTCCTCAAGTTGCAGAGCAAGGGGTTTCGCTGGAGATATTTAAAGGCGGAAAAGGCAAAAAGATACAAAAAAACACAAAATGATAGAAGCAGACACTTATAGGACAGCTACCATCTACATTGATATGCTGTTAAATGCAGCCTTTTCACCTATAATGCTATTTACTTGAATTGTAACTATGATCTCTGAATTACCTTGAAGTTTAATTAAACTATGACAGATGCCTTCATTCCAAAGTGCTTATAAATCAATCAACCAGTACAACGTTGCATTTCTTTCAGGGTCTAGACGTTGCTAGTGTATTTGCAGGAAGCAATTGTCTAAAGCTAGAGGGACCAGAACTTATGGATGAATTAATATACTTCACAAGGTTGCTGGATCTCTGCATAGTATTTTCAAAGAAACCTTTCACCGTCTTTATGAAATGCTCTGACTTTTGCCAAGAGGATATTCTTTTCAAAAAGCAGAGAGCGGGTGTGCGTAAGTATTTACAGTAACCCTGCCTTTCAATTCCACACAATTTGTGACTTCTGACAATTTGTATCATTCTTCATTTCAGAATGAACTTATAATTAACTTGAGATTTTTTTTTCTTGGTTCATTTTCAAATATATACAGCTGCTAAAGCCTGCTTTTACAATTTTGCGGGATAAAAGTTCAAAATGCATTCTCCTTATAATTCGAGGAATGCATAGCATCAAGGATACACTGACTGCTGCAACTGGTTTGGTGGTCCCATTCTGTCATTCAATTCAAGATGAAAATGGTGCTACCAAAGTAGTCTTAGGATATGCACATTGTGGAATGGTTTCTGCTGCCCAATGGATTGCAAAATGTGCCGCTCCTTATCTACTTAAAGCAGTTCATCTATATCCTGCCTATAATATCAAGGTAGATGTATGTGCGTAGAGTCTTTCCCTTTAATCATTTGTACACATTGAATAGCCACATATCATTATCATGATAATACTATAATCATTGTTGTTGGTTCGACAAAGATATATTCAAAATGTTTTTGCCTATTTAGAAACATCCAATCAATCTATAGAATAGTTTTTGAGACTATTCCATTATAATCTAATTTTAGACTTTGTTAGAATATAAAATTATTCTTGGGCTATAACCATAAGCTTAACCTTTTAGGTTAGTTGAAAATTAGAGGTTTAACATGGTATTAGAACCAGATGTTTTCAAGTTCGAACCCTGGTGACCTATTTATATATAGCATAAGATTTTCTTAAAAAAAGTGCATATGCTAAAGTCTACACTATAAAGCAAATACACTTGCACATGAGGGGGTATATTAGAATATAAAATTATTTCTAGGTTATAACATACATGCTTAAGCTTTTAGGCCAATTGATAACTAGAGATTTAATAGACCCCCTCTTGTCTTCTTAAATACCAAAAATGGGTTAACAATTGACTAAAATTGTGGTTAGCTCTTTTATCTTATATTTCTTAAAAGCATATATGTTGATGCAGCTACATTGTTTATATTTAATAGTATATTACCAACACAAATGAAGACATGGTTGCACACTCTTGCATAAATAATATTAACAAGAGTCCAAAACCGTGGTTAGCACTTTTATCTTATATATCTTAAAGCATGTACGTTGATGCAACTACATTTTTTATATTTAATAGCATATTACCAACACAAATGAAGACATGGTTGCACACTCTTGCATAAATAATATGCTCACACAGGCATAAACATAAAAGAAGCTATCCTATTAGAATATCTATTGCCTGCCATGCCTTCCTCATTTCCATGGTTAAAATGCATCTAACTACTTATATTGTAAGTATTTTTTTCATTCCCATGTTCATGGGATCTGTTATCATTGGTGATCCACTGACGGTTAAGCTTGTAGGTTATTATTCCCGGGGAATAATTTTATTTCTCACACCCTCTCATGCCCAAGCTTATTTGCTTTATAGTGTGGAGTTCGGTATAGATGCTTTTTTTCTAACCTTATATAGATACATAGCCTTCACCAAGGTTTGAACTTGAGAGTTGAGACATTTTAACTGCAATATCATGTTAAGTCATTGGTTACCGATTGACTAGAAAGCTTCATCTTGTAGGTTATGACTTAGGAATAATTTTATATTCTAATAGAATCAAACTTATTTTTGACATGAAGTATGAATATTTATTATTCTTGATTTGTTTACAAAATAGAAGTGCCTTATGGGATATCCAAGATGGTATAATATTGAAACATTCCAAATGATATGTTGTCCCTTTAGAATTATTCTTTCATAGACTGAGTTTTGATTAGTATCACTGCAACATAATATCAACTTTAGAGAGACCATGTAAAGAACATGAAATCATGTTAAGCCTATTGGTGGGGACCCAGATCAGCATCAAATTGGATGGCCAGGATGACGTCATGTGCTGAATCAA
>JAEMOT010002866.1:287795-305271 GCA_019297695.1 Apostasia ramifera | reverse complement strand
TCGTATTGTCTTATGAAGCTCTATTAAAATATATTCTACATGTTTGCATTTTTAGGTTATATTAGCATTTAGAAATTCTAAATCTCATAATACTACATCACTAATGTAAATACATTGATATGCTTTTGAATAGTTGAATACATGCCTGTATTTAGAAAAAATAGCTTGACATAACTAGAGAAGATCTTTATGCAAGTGTTTTCAATTTAAATGTATCTATTTGACCAACATAAGTTGCGTAGTTACAAGACGTATGTAACAATACCATGATACATTGTGAATCGCTATCTAGAAGCTAGTATTTTGTTCAAATGCGTCAATATGTAACAAATTAGACTCTAAAAGCGTATAACAACACAAATACATCGATATACGTTCAAATAGTTGAATAAGTGCTTGTATTAAGAAAAAATAACTTGACATAAATTGAATCAGTCTTTATACATGTGTATTCCATTTAATTGCATTTATTTGAAAATTATACATCACGTAATTATAAGAAATGTCAAAAAATCATGATACGTAGTGAATTGCAGTCTAAAAGTTGAATACATGCTTGTATTAAGGAGAAATAGCTTATTTGACTCATAAAAGTTGTTTAATTACAAGAACTATGTCAAAATACCATGATACAATGTGAATCGCTGTCTGAAATCTAGTATTCTATTCAAATGCGTCAATACGTTACAAACTAGTCTCTAAAAGTATATACTAATGTAAATACATCGATATATTTTCAAATAGTTGAATACATGCTTGTATTAAGGAGAAATAGCTAAACATAGGTGGAATCGATCTCTATATATGTGTATTTAGTTTAAATGCATCTATTTGACAAATATATACAATATGTAATTACAAGAACTATGACAAATTACCATGATACGTAGTGAATCGATGCTTGAGAGCTCGTATTTTGTTTAAATGCGTCAATACAAATTTACGTACATCGATATATTTTTAAAAGGTTGTTTAAAGTCTTGTATTAAGAAAAGATAGCATGGCATAAAGAATCAGCATGTATATATGTGTTTTCAATTTAAATGCTTCAATTTGATTAATAAAAGTTCTGTAATTACAAGAATTATGTCAAAATATCATGATACATTGTGAATCATTGTCTGAAATCTAGTATTCTGTTCAAATGCGTCAATACATTTGAAATTAGTCTCTAAAATTATATACTAGTATAAATTCATCGATAAAGTATCAAATAGTTGAATACAAGCTTATATTAAGAAAAACTAGCTTGACATAAGTGGAATAGATCTCTATATTATTGTTTTTAGTTTAAATGCATCTACTTGACAAATATACGTTGTGTAATTACAAGAACTATGTCAAAATGCCATGATACATACTGAATCGATGTCAGAAAGCTAGTATTTTGTTCAAATGATTCAATACGAAATAAATTAGTTTCTGAAAGCATAGATTAATGTAAATACATTGATATACTTGCAAATAGTTAAAAGTATACATGTGTTTTCACTTTAAATGTTTCTATTTGACTAACATAAGACGTAGTTACAAGAAGTATGGAATAATACGATGATACATTGTGAACAGCTATCTAAAAGCTGGTATTTTGCTCAAATGCGTCAATTTGTAATAAATTAGTCTCTAAAAGCGTATATACTATTTTTTCCTAACACAAGCATTTAAACAACTATTTGAAAGTATATCGATGTATTTACATATGTATTGACGCATTAGAATAAAATTCTAGCATATATCTTGGTATTTTGATATCTTGTAATTACACGATGTATATTTGCCAAATAAATATACTTAAACTGAATACATATATATAGAGATCGATTTCACTTATGTCAAGCTATTTCTTCTTAATACAAGCATGTATTCAATTATTTGAAAGTATATCGATGTATTTACATTTGTATACACTTTTAAAGACTAATTTGTAACGTATTGATGTATTTGAACAGAATACTAGATTTCAGACAGCGATTCACTATGTATCATGGTATTTTGACAAAGTTCTTGTAATTACACGACTTATAATATTTAAGTAGTTTTCGATGTGAAATAAACTTGATATTTTTATGAAATATTATAGAAGGATTAAGAAAATTTATTTATTATTATTATTGTTATTTTCTAAACTAGTACTAGTTTGGGCCTAAATGTAAGCATTCTATTAAACTTTGTCTATATAACATATATAAATTATTTAACTATTAGTATTACATTTAAATGCCTTGATATTTAACAATAGAGTTTAAATGTTAATATTCTATTTAAATACATAGAAATATCATATAATCGTTATATAATTACTAATTTTCTATGAAAATAACATAATATTTAACAAATCAGTCTTTAAATGTCGATATTCAGTTTAAATTTATCAACACAGCAATGAATATTTACATGATTATCGCTATTTAATTCAAATATATTTATATATAAGAAATCAGTCTCTAAAAATAAATAGTCAGTTAAAATACATAAACATAATATCAAATAGATGTCTAATTATCAGTATTTCATCAAAATACCTTAATATTAGTCATATTAATTTTTAAATGTATATATTCAGCTAAAAAACATCAATAAAACTTATAGGTTGTGTTATTATTAACGCTAAACTAAAATGCTTTCATTTGTATTGAATCAACACCTAAATACTTGTGTTATATTAAAATACTATAAAATATCATCGAATAGATATATGATTGCTAGAGTTCAGATAGAATAAGTGGATATGAAATAAATTGATCTCTAAATACATATATTCTGCTTAAATTAGTCGATATGGTAAGAATGTGTTGCATAATTGCCAATATTTTGTTCAAATATATTGATATATCATCAAATATTTATATAATTATTGGTACTTAATTAAAATACTATGACATGTATCGAATCAGTCTCAAAATATGTGTATTCGTTTGAAAGATGTTCATATAATATATATAAGTTCTATAGTCGTTAGTGTTAAAATGTTCTGACATGCAACAAATTAGTGTATAAATATAAGTATTCTTTTTAAATACATTAAAATCTAGTTGAATAGTTGTACAAATGATAGTATTCAGTTTGAAAAAATTGATATGTAATGAATCGGTCGCTAAATGCATGTGTTCAATTTAAATTCATTGATATAGCAAGTAATAATTCTATAATTGCAAGTAATCAGTTCAAATACATAGCTATATAATAATCGGTCTTCAAAAGCATATGTTCACCTCAAATACTTTGACATGTCATCGAATAGTTATTTAATTGCTAGTATTCTATTAAAAAATATTATAACATTTCGAATCAGACTTTAAATATGCATATTCAGTTAAAATACCTAAATATAGTTTATATAGATTGTGTAATTGTCACTATTAAGTTAAAATGTGTTGACATATAACAAATCAATATCTAAATATAATGCATTGAAATATAATTGCTAGTATTCTGCTAAAATTACATAAAATATGACAAATCGATCTCTAAAAGCATATATTTAGCTTAAATTCATTGACACAATAATAAATACATGTATAATTATCAATCTTTAATTCAAACACACTGATATATAACAAATCGAACTCTGAAAACATATATTTAATTAAAAAACTGACATTTCATCGAATCACCGTTTAGTTGCTGGTATTCCATTAGGATAATTTGATATCTAACAAATAGGTCTTTAAAAATATATATTTAATTGATATACATCGATCTATCTTTTGTAAGTTGTGATGTTGTCGATATTAAGTTATAATGCTTTCATATATATAACAAGTAAAAGTCTAAATACTATTATTTTGTTTACATCAAAATATCATCGAATAGCTGTTCAATTATTACTATTCAGTTAAAATGATATGATATGAAATAAATCGATCTCTAAATACATGTATTCTGATTAAATTTATATATAATAATAAATAGTTGAATAATTATAAGTACATTCAAATACAGTATTCAAATAGTTAAATCTAAAAGTCTGCTATAACTGCTTTCTATATATCAAATCAAACTCTAATTAAAATACGTGAAATTTGCATATTTAATTAAAATACATTGATACAACACATATAAATTTTGTAATTATCACTGGTTAGAACACATTAATATATAATGAATCAATGTCTAAACACTAGCATTCTTTTCAAGTACTTCGAAATATCATTGAATACATGTGAAATTATCTTTAGGCTTTGTTTGGTTCGAGGCAAATTTTTTATCCAACACAAATTTTAATTATAAAAATTAACTTTATTTCACATCTAATATAAGTTTGAATATTAGAATTTAAAGTATTTCATATTTTACATAATTTTTAATATTAAAATAATTTTTTTTCATTAAATTTAATTTTTTTTTTCTCTTATCTAAAAAAAACTCGAACAAACGAGGCCTAAATATGGGTATTCAATTGAAATACATCAATTAATATATCATTGAATAATTTTTAATTACAAGTATTTAGTTAAAATATAGTTTTATGCTTCGAATTAGACTTTAAATGTGAGTATTAAGTTAAAATTTGTTAATATAATATATATAAATGCCTTGATATTTAGTGAATTGGTTTCTAAATGTTTTTATTTTATTCAAATACTTTGAAATTGAATCGTTATATAATTGCTAGTATTATATTAAAATAATATAATATTTAATGAATAAGTCTCTAAAAATATGTAGCTTAAATTTATTAATATAATAATGAATAGTTATATGATTATCATTATTCAACTCAAATATATTAATATATAATAAAGCGATCTCTAAAAAAGTAAATATTCAGTTGCAGTACTTTGACTTGATATCAAATAGCTGTTTAATTATCAGTATTCTGTTATAGCACTTTGATATCTATCGTATCGATCTTTAAATGTGTATATTTAGATAAAAACACTGACATAATACTTATAAGTTATGTTATTGTCAATATTAAGTTAAAATACTTTTATATGCATTGAATCAATTTTTAAATACTTGTAATTTGTTAAAATGCATTAAAATATCTTCGAATAATTGTATAATTCTAGTATTCAGTTAAAATAATTTAATATGAAATAAATCAGTATTTAAATACATATATTCTATTTAAATTAGTTGACACGGCAATAACTTATTTAATTTCCTAAGTTATTTTTGAAGATAATTATATGTAGCAATTTAGTCTTTAAAATGGTGTATTTTGTTCAAATAAATTGATATATTATTACATAGTTATATAATTAGTAGTATTTAATTAAAATACTATGATATATTTTAAATTGGTCATAAAATATGTGTATTCATTTGAAAGACATTCATAGAACATATGTTAATTGCATAATAGTCCGTATTGAATTAAATATTATGATGTGCAACAAATTAGTATCTAACGTTAATATTCTTCGCAATTATATTGAAATATAGTTAAATAGTTGTACAATTGCTAGTATTCCATTAAAAAAAATGATGTGTAACAAACTTGTCACTAATGTGTATATTGAACTTAAATTTATTAATATATCAATTAATTGTTGTATACTTACTAATATTTAATTCAAATATATTGCTACATAGCAAACTAGTTTTCAAATGCATATATTCATTTCAAATATTTGGTATATTATTGAATAGTTATTTAATTATTGATATTTAGTTAAAATACAATGTGATTGATCAAATTAGACTTTAAATGTAGTTAAAATACATAGAAATAACATATATAAGTTTTGTAATGTATACTCAAAAGAACAAGATAGAAAATAAATGTATCCATAAGAAAGTTAAATGGATAATTGAGGATAAGCTCAGAAAGAGTTAGCTTATTTGGTTTGAATATATAAGTAGGAGGCCGATAGATGCTTTAGTAAGAAAAATTGGATTATTAGATCTTGCCCGTGTAAAAAGAGGAAGAAGAAAATTAAAAAATATTGCAATAAATTATAAGCAATAATTTTAATATTCTGAGCTAAATAAGAATTTGTTATTTGATATAATGCAATAAAAATAAATAATTCATATAGCCAACCCACCTAATGGAATAAAAATTTAATTTGTTGTTGTTAATATTATGTATGCATATATAATTTTTCAGTTATATTTTAAAAAATTATAAATTTGTATATTTATATACATATCAAGTTGATTTTGAGTTGAATTGAATTCTTTTCGAGCGAGCTAATTTTAAATTAAAAAAATTGAGTTAATTTTAAATCAAATAAAATTCGAATAAATTAACGCACATTTTTATAAAGTTTCAAATAAATCTTGACAGGACTAAAATGTAGATATTGTTTTTATTGAAACTTTTATGTAAATACTCAATTCATTCATGAGAGGTGGGAGCCCTGTGTTTCTCTGAGTCTGAGGCTCTGTTTGGTAATAAAAAAAAAAAGAAAATTTAGTTGGAATTTATAGTAATTTTTGAAAAATGTGTATATTATGAAATAAAATAAGTTTGTTATATTAAAAATTGTGTATGATGTGAAATAAAATTGATTGATTTATTGAGAATTATATTGGATGTGATATAAAGTAATTATTTAATATTGGAATTTGTGTGAGATAAAATATAAAATAATTTTTTAAAATAAATTTAAGATTTTAATTATGAATAATTTTAGCTATAATTTTTAGTCCATTGTCAAACAGTACCTGAGTGCGTGAGATTTTTAAAATCAGTTTTACTCCTTCCCTGTCGAAAGCATCGGCAAACAGCGAAGATGGCTTCTCCTCGGAATCCGAAATGGGGATAAAATTTCACTAAACCCATTCGTCGGCTCTCCATGAAACCCTCCCGACCTCCGTCATGGCGACGGCCGGAAACCTGATGAAGAAAACGTCGGCACCTTCGGCGAGTCGCATCCGGATGGAAACCCCGCCCCTGATCGCTGTCTCGAAGCTCGATTTCAGCATCAGGGACGACGGTTTGGAGGAACCAGTGGTGGCGGAGGAAGATGGCAGGGATGGAAGGAGTTGGCCGACGAAGAGGCAGAAGGTAGACGGACATGCCAAGGTCGTGAGGCCTTCGGATCCTCTTCCTCGTTTGAAACCCTCAATGGCCCCGCACCTGAAGATGGGTATGTTTTGATTTCTCCTTTTTTTACTGTGGCACCTTAATAGAGCATGGCTTACTACTGACAGTTGCTGCTAAGCACGCATCCACTAGAAAGTGTATTCTTTACGTGTGTGCTTATAATTGTGATGAAATTCTACAATTATCGTTTGTGCGTAGTGGTTTTGTGTTAATCATTCATGACAAGATAACAATTGTTTTGCATGGTTCTCACAGAATAGTACTGCTAGTTGGATTTTTGTTGTTTCCAGTGTTGCATGAGTTGGACATTGTAGAATAGAGATGGGATGATTTTGTAAAATATAGGATTAATGGAATGGAGGGAGGGAATGTTCATCAATTTGGAGGAGAAAAGAAATTCTCTACGAAATTTTTGTTTTTGCTTTATCAAGTGGCATCAGATGGAAAATTGCTTTCATGTTCATGCAGAACAACAACAGTCAGGTGGTTGAGTAGTGATGGGAGGAAACCCGAGTTTCTCTCACTTTGTTGTTGTATTTGACTATCTAAACTATCATTTTAATTGTCAGTGAATGGCTATTATTTTAAATTTTGGCTAACTGTGAAGGACCTTAAAATGTAAAAGTTACAGATTACTTAGTTTATTCTTAGGCATTCACTGTAAAACTATTTCTTGCATACGATAATTGACTCGATTGGTAACCAAATAAACTGATCAATTATCAAATAAGTAACTATAATACTTCATTGGACATGGTAAAAGTATTGATGTGCTCATTTGTGCCTTGCTCTTAGGAAGACTTCAGCATATAGAATAAGTAAATATGATGTCACACTTCACTTTTGATTGTGACCTGAATATATGAAATTTATGATTTCTTTCTTTCTTCTAGTGTGGGAAACAGAGAAAATGAATCTTGGGAATGGTTTTGGCGGTACTCTTTATAGTATTATTACTCATTAACGTCATGCATGTATGATCTAGGAATTGGTACATATCTTGAAAATGTTTCTTCCAACTCCGGATTGCTTGAGAGATAGTTATTGCAACAATTTAGAAGTTTTCTTGGAGTGTCGGATTAGAAAATTTGAAATTATCTGTGTTCTCAGTTTTGTAGTGCAAAAGAGACAAATGATTAAATCTAACTTTTTTTTCCTTTTTTTGTTACAATTAAACTCTAAGAAAACTATCTTAGCTCTACTTGGATATCAAAGCCTCTTTCACTTTTCAACATTTATCATCCTTGATTGTAACATTTAGATAGGTCCTCTTGAGCTTCCCTTCTTGTCCGCAAAAGTGGTAGTCATGCAGGATAGCAAGGATGCAATATAATCTTAGAGATCAATAGAGGATGCTAGGTAAAGAACAAATAAAATAGTATTTAAAAACATAAATACATGACAACCAAGAAACACTACTATCACAGAGAAAACAAATTAAAACTTAAAAGAAAATATGATAAAAAAAAAGAGTGAAATGGGTATGTAGCTGCAGGGGGTTCTCACACTTAAATAAATGGATAGCAATTTATCTCAACATGAATAATTGTGGTCACAGAGTCTAGTGGGTCGAGCAATCTGAAGTACAGTAAGTCAAAAACATCTCAAAAAATAACTAGGTGATGTTTATATTTATATGACTTTAGGTGTGACAATTTTGATGGTCGACTTGACCCTAAAGTTTTCGCTGATTGGGTTATCGACATGGACCAGTTTTTCGACTGGCAGACGATGTCTGACCTGAATAGGGTTCGATTTGCTAAGATGAAATTGGTAGGTCACGCTAAGACTTACTGGGTCAATCTAGAAAGGCAAGGGTATAGGAATGGTCAGCCTACTGTTTCTTCTTGGGAGGAGATGAAAGAGTTTCTTAAGGCCAAGTACCTCTCATACTCCTTTCAAGATGGACTTATGGATGAGTTAGCTCATTTGAGGCAAGGTTCTTTGAGTGTCACTGATTACATGAGTCAGTTCGATGACTTGCTGGTTCGATGTGACCTCCAGGAAGATGAACGATATACCATTGCTCGATTTAGAGCTGGATTGCGGGCTGATATTAAGAGAGAGATGTTGACTCGACATGTCTACACTCTAGAGGAGGCTTTCCAGTGTGCTGTTGATATAGAACAGTACATGAAAGCCACGACGGCGAGAAAGGTAGGAGCTAACACTGGAGAATCTTCCAAAAAATCCGGTCAAACTCCATTTGGGTTTAAGAGTGGTAGTACTGCTACTACTGCTGATAAGGGTAAGAAACCAATGTCTGGGAGCGCGTCTGCCTCCAAGCCAAACAGCATTACATGTTTTGTTTGTGGCAAGACCGGACATTATATGAGTCAATGCCCACAACGAACACTTTTTCTCAGTCATAGAACTGAAGCTGAAATTGAGGAAGAGACGAGGGATAGCCTCGAAGAAGATGACGTTGATCCTATGGAAGAGGTCACTAGTGTAGTTTAGGAAGACATAGGGTCTTCTCAATTAGCAGTGATGAGGAGGTGCATCATTGTCACACCTAAAGTCGACCCTGATTGGAGACGCACCGCTATTTTTCACATGTATTTTAAATGTGGAGATATACACTACAAGTTAATTATCGATAGCGGTAGTTGCATGAATGTTTTAGCAACATCTGCCATTGCGCGAATGAATCTAAAGGCAGAAGCTCACCCACAACCTTATAAAGTCGCATGGGTTGATGAGACCATGATCCTTGTGACCCAGAGGTGTTTAGTTCCTATTCAGTTGGGAACATATTCTAAAAAGATTTGGTGTGATTTTCTGCCTATGAATATCGCCCACGTATTACTTGGTAGACCGTGGTTATACGATCGAGACGTGATTCATTACGGCCGATCGAATACCTATGTATTCACCTTTAAGGGAAAGAAGGTGAAACTGAATCCTGCAAAGCCTTTGAAATTAAAGTCTAAAGAATCATCTGCACCGTTAGAGCAAAAGAAATCTCTTCACATACTTAGCTCGCATAAGTTTGAGCAAGAAATTAAGAGTGAAGTGATTTCATATGCCTTAGTGGTGTGTGAGAAGAAAGATATCCCCTCTGATGACTGCATTCCAGAGGATGTACAGAATTTGTTATCTGATTATGAGGACCTATGTCCTAAGGAGTTACATATGTCATATAGGACTAGTGAGTTTGCATCATCTTTCGCACAGTATATTCATGATTTGCATGAGGAGAGAGACGTTTGATTTTCTGTGAGCGATTCACTCAGAGCAGAGATTCGAAGAGATCTGGGCAGGTGGCCAAGGATTTCTCGCCGGCACTGCAGCAGGTGGCTGCATTCGGCGCTTTCTCCACTGATCGGAGTCGAGCAGGTGGCTGCGGCTTCGTTTCAGGGACGATTCAGAGATCCGGACAGGTGTTCACGGATTTCGTCGTCGGCACGGCAGCAGGCGGCTGCGTTCGACGTTCTTCCATTGTTCAAAGCCGGGCAGGTGGCTGCGGCTTCATTTCGGGAACGATCGGCTTTGTCTGAGGCTACGGCAGGGGGCTGAGGCTTCGACTTCGAGATCCGATTTTTCCTTGGTTTGCTTTACATTGATTCTTAATTTCCCTATCCCTGTTGTGAGTTTCTCTGTTTCAATTTCATGGTCCTGTTACGATTATAGTTCCAGGTCTGATATTCCTTATTAAATCCTGATTTTCCCATTTTCCTTGAATGAAATTGATTTCCTGCAATGCTTTGATCTCATGCCATTATTTCTGCATAATTTCTAACTGAAATTGAGTTTCACGTATTTGTTATTGAGAGTGAAATTCATATTTGCTGTAGGTTTTGATGCATTAAATGGTTTGAATAAATTATCATGTGCTGGAATTTTAAGGTATAATATGCATGCGTGTTAAATTCATTCTGAAATTCGATAATTTATTAATCTTATTTGCAATAGTTTCCTGAATTTGCTCGGATTAAAACCTGATCATTAAAACTATTTCATGATATTTATATGATTATGCAAATATTTATATTTAATATAATTTAGAAAACTTAGCTTAATCTCCTTTTCATTTGCATTTAGTCATTTAAATATACACATATAAATCTAGGTGCTAACTTAATATTGGTAGCATTAGGATTCGACTTAAATCGATCCCCTCGCTGCTTCAACTTACTAGATCCCAAGTCCAATGCGAAGTAGAGGACGTCAAGAAGTCGTAGATGGAACATGTTGCGAGCACAATGGTCAGTTGAGAGGAAATGATGCGGAGATCGTCACACGTGTGTGGTTCGTATGAGAGATCGTGAGGTAAGGTGAGTTGCAGTGAGATTGGTAAAGTGTGGGCGTGCAGGCTTCAAAGGGTTCTTGGAGTGGCACTGGTCACATGAGAAGTTGCAGCACAGAGATGTCCTGCATGCACTGGCCCTACTGAAGGTTGCAGAAGCAAGGCACGTGATTAGGTCAACACGCTGGTCGGCCAATACGCATGTCCAAAAACTTGTGCATAAAGAGGACGATCACATGTAGGTGAGAGTTTGCGAATCACGCGTGAGCTGCACGTGGAGACGAGGCCATGGGCCTGTGTGCTTGCTCGTCGTGAGCTATCCTAATGAGCTCACCAAAAGGAGGGGTGAGAGATTAAGGATTATGTGGACCTGGAAGCCATTTGAGTAAAGCTAGAATGTTGTGAAAAAGTTAGGAAAATGCCTTAAAATAGTTTTTAAGATGTATAGGAATTTTCAACTAAGGCTTCAACTTTTTTTCCTTCACAGGGATATAATATAGAAGAACAACTCTAATTTTTTTCGAGGTAGAATTAGTCTAATATCATAATCTAAGTCTCCTTATATAATTCCATTTAAAATTTGATATTTAAAATGCAGAAATAAAACACATAATGTCATTCCAAATGCTACTAGCATTGAAAAGGAATCGTGGTAACTAAAAAACATTCCAAAATTTGGAAATTCCATTCAGAATAAATCAAATAAAATAAATTGGAATTTTCAATCTTGCCAATCCTCCACTAATCATGTTAGCTGTCAAATCCACCTAAACACATGTATCTATCTAGATCGACACTGTGTGGTAAGATCTCAGACGTCAATTGTAGACTCTGTAAATGATTAATCAATAGTCCAATGGTGTCATGTCACCATCGGATAGGGATGGTTACTCTTTCTTTTGGCATAGTAGGCCTCTTAGCAAATCTACCTATTGTGCCATAGCTCAATGATGGAGCTTGCCATGATAATAGTTTTGTCCCTGAACTTTGAGTGTTATGCTTGAGTTGTGAGGGCTATATGTTTTAGTGCTCTTAATTCTCATTGGGGTAGCTATTGGTATTTTTTTTACTAATGGTGTTTTTGTCAGCTCATTTTGAAACTTGTAACGTTTTTGCATGATAGGAACTACAATTCCTAGAGGGCAGAGCAGATGTCAAAATATCAATTTTGAAGATGTGGATTTCAATGAGGTAGAGTCTCCTGCTACTCCGCATTATGAGTTAGCCAATGTACGTGGTGAGCACAAGGCTGCACTTATACACAAGGTGTCAGTTATATGTTAGATTGGTAAAAATGTTAATTTTTTATTTTTGTGCGTGGCTCTGCCTTGTTAATTTATATAGTTTATGCAGATATCTGTGAAAGACTCATGCAGTGATTTAGCAATGGTTCGAGATTGGCTGGTTGAATGCCCGATTTTCATTGATGCACTTAAGATTGCTGGTGTAGAGCAGCTGCGACATTTTCGGTGGACTCCCATAGATCGTCGTCTGATTAGTGCACTCATTGAGCGATGGTGCCCAGAGACAAACACGTTCCATCTCCTAGTTGGAGAGATGACAATCACTTTACAAGATGTAGCAATCATATTGGGAATTCGCATTGATGGGCATCCACTTATTGGCGAGCCACGTGTTGGTGGTAGAAGCGATCAGTGGCTCACATGGCCTCAATGTTGTGATGAGCTCCTTGGCGAACATCCAGACAAGGAAGTTGAAATTGAGAATCCTTTCAATCCAGGAGAAACTGCCAGATTCGATATGGGTCAGGCCAAGAGTAAGACATGTGTCCCTTTACGGTGGTTGAAGTGGAGATTTTGTCATCGTAGTTATGCTAATCTCCAAAAAGGAAAGCTTGAGCATTGCGTTCGGGCTTACATCTTGTTTCAAATTGGAAGCTTTTTGATGCCTGATACATCATTTTGTGAGGTTCATCTCCAATGGCTGCCCGAGCTGGAGAATTTGGAGAGGTTCAAGGAGTACTCATTAGGAGGGGCTGTGTTAGCACATTTATATCGTGAGCTTCGAGAAGCTGTGCTTTGTAAAAGGAAGCACATGTCAGGATGCTTGCACCTACTGCAATTTTGGGCGTGGGAACATTTTTGTATCGGAAGACCAAAACTCGATATGCCTGACTTACCTAAAGGAGGCAATTTTCCTTTAGGATACAGGTTGAAGTGCTTGTAATGTACAACATTTGTGTTTAATCATTAAATTTCTAGTTACCAGCTGACCTAAAAAATTAGCTCATAGGTTACATTCAGTAAATAATTTTATATTTTTACACGTTCTCTCACTTGTAAGTTAATATGTTTTTTAGTGTGGATTCAATTTAGCATACCATTTCTTTTGAATTTTATGTAAGAATAATTGGGAGTCACAATAGTTCAAACTTGAGATCTCTAGTTCTAATATCATGTTAAATCTTTAGTTATGAACTGACCTAAAAGCTTAAGCTTGTGGGTTACAGCCTAAGAGTAATTTAATATTCTTACATTGCTCTTCCTTACTGAGTGATTGCCGGTGATTGAACATTCCAATCTTGTAGATGGAATCAAGGGTCGGTGAGGAAGGAGCTTCGAAGTTCCCTTAAATGCTACCGCAGTGAATTTAATTCTCTTCAACAAAGTCAGGTAGCTAATATACTTCATTTTAGTTCTTCATATTAGGCTAGCTAGGTAAGTTGCATGTTTCATAATGATGCCATGTAGGTCATATGGACACCGTACACACAAAATGTTCTGCAACAACTCCCTGCAATATGCACACATGGAAAGGACATTTGGGTGGCGCGAGTTCCACTCATTGCTTGGGTTCGAGTAGAGTGGCACTTGCCTGATAGAGTAATGAGGCAGTTTGGGTATCAGCAGCACATCAGTTTGGCAGCAGTGAATGAAGTGGAGCGTGTTTCTGCTCGTGGTAAGGGGAATGAGAACTGGTTTTCGTATCATGCTAAATATCGACAATTGTGGGATGCAAGAAGGGAGATGCTCCAGCTACCTGTGCATGTGGATGACGACGATAATAAAGCTTTAGTCAGATACATGCATTGGTATCTTCAGTGGGCGAAGCTAGATGTTGGCCGACCTCCTGTTAGTTTACCCAAGACATACTATCCGCAGGGCCCTGTAGAACGTGAGCTGGTAAGTGTTTCACTTGACAAATGATAAATTTGAAGAGTCAGACATGTAATAAGTAATGTACTCGTAATGCAGTGTGAGTTTCTGCATCAAACCAAACAAATACTTGAATCTTTGGGCGTCAATGCCGAGCATGATGCCCTTCTTCGAGCAAGAGATCGAATTATGGATATGGCCGGAAAAGTTACCCTGAAGCTTCGCTTGGTAGATTACAGTGAGGTCATCAGAGGTAATGTTAGTGCTGGTGATTCTGTGCCTGGCTTTCCCAAGGAGATAGGTGACAAAGTTGAGCTGCTTGGAGACTTTTAATGCACTAGTCTGTGATGATACTTTTGGAGAAGATTGGTGCAGTTTTGTATGAGCATAGGTAAGCCTCTTATGTTTGATGAGGTTTAGGTATTTTGTTGTAAAAGAAGCAAAAGTCATTTGAAGATTTATGTTTAAACAATGTTTTGACGGATTATCAATTAACGAAATCGCATTTCGGGCGGGATAGGGAATCCTTAATCTTTTGTTTTTGTTTCAAATTTCTTATCAGACAATTATAAAAATTGTGTTCTTCGGCAAGTCGTCGTTAAAAATGGAGAAAGTGTAATTGGTGGTATTATTAGAGTAAGATTGAAGTGTAGATTGTATTCAATATCTGAAGAGTGTTTGTACTCATATTTTTTTTTTATTTGTTCTTTTGTATGACTATGAAATGAAATAGGGTGCATTATTTTTCTCAATAAAATAGACATTGTTTGCTAAGAATCTTATGAATCTATGGTTTATGGTTTTGGAGAAGATAGGGTGCATTTTTGTATAGCAAAATTGTTTTTGCTTCAACTAGCACATAAAAAGGCTTGCTTCTTCACGGGGTTTGGTTATTTACGACATTAAAGAAGAGAGAGTTTCAGGTAGGGATGGCAAAATAGGGCGGATAATATGTAGGAGTTTTTTACTATGTGGAAGAAAAGAGTGTTTTGAATAGCTTAACTCGAGTTTGACTTAATTAGTAAACTGGTAAAGATTAGCTTCTGTTTGGTTCATGTTCAAGTTGGGCATGATCATTTTTTCAATTTTATTATAAAAATATATAATTTTTTTTTAGATATATATATATATATATATATATATATATATATATATGATGAGAAATAAAATTAATTAATTATAAGAATATTAAATAAATTTGATTGATGTATTGAAAATTGTATAAATTATTTTATTTTTGTGAAAAAATAGTTATGCTCAATTTGGGCATGAATAAAATAGGGATTTCAAGGACTTAAATTTGACTGTTTTAAAGATAAAAATAATTGCCAAAAGTCCTAAAAGTATTTTAATTATTTATTGAGGTACATAGCATTAGTCTTTTTCAAATTCATGCATGATTTTAAAATTTTGTGTGAATTGTGTCCTTAGAATATGACATACATGTTCATTGTGTCATATAATGAGTCATATCTTTGAAATGCAACTTATGATAAATTGCATATAAGTTTTTATGTTCATGTAGTTTTTGAACAATGGTTTTTGAATCATAATAATTTGATTTTTTGGGCTTGTATTTGAAGTGAATATGTAAAATATTACGATACGAGAGACTAAAAGTAATATATCGCTTATTTTAGAGATCTAGGCTATGTTTGACTGGCTAAAAAAATTACTTATTTTAATCATAGCTAAAATTTTAAAAATTATTTTTTTTATTTCATCCTACACAAATTTTAATATTAAACAGTCTCTTTATTTCATAACATCAAACACAACTTTTAATATAACTGATTTACTTTATTTTACATCATACATATTTTTTAAAAATTTTCACCAAAATTTTTCAAATCATATTTTTTTTCTCCATCCAAACAGAACTTAAGTGTTGCAATTTATAATTTGTGGATCAAGATGTTAAAAATTCTAAAACTTCAAAGCCATGAAGTCACATGATTCAAAATCTATGAATTATAATACAAAAATCTTAAAACTTCAAACATATACAATTTAATTTACAATTCATCTTAATATTGTAATTTTAAATTCATATTTTATCCTTTTATTTTGTAAAAAATCTCATTAATAGAGTTGTTTTTAAAATAAACCTTCATATTTTTCTTGGGCAAAGAATTTTAAGAATCTATAGCTAGAAAGTCAGCTAAGCTACTATGGATTGATTGTAATTCATATCTACTCACCTCCTCCTATGATCTATTTGATAAATTCGTTAGTTGATTTTGTTCGAGCATCAATATAGACACGAATGCGTGGTAGAGTACTTCAAGTATGAAATAAGGTGGGTCCTTTAAAAGAAAGATTTTTTATCCCAAAATGTTATTGTCTAGCCGTCATAATATGTGCCTCTGTCCTTATTTGGTGTGAGAATTAAAATTAGAACTAAAATGTTACTAATTTTATTCTATTCTACACAAATTTTAATATAAAAAATATTATTTTATTTTACATATATAATTACTTTTCACAAAATTATCGACTTTACTTCACATCCTATACCAAAATATGTAAATGAATTTTTCTTAAGAAAAGACTTTTGGTATTGAATTTTCATTAATTTTCAACAATTACTAACATAATTAGTGCATTTTTTAATTAAAGATATTTAATATAATTTTATTTTAATATTATATTATATTATTTAATTTGATAATATGTCTGCACCATTTTGTAGTGGTATTGGGATAATATTTTAAAATTATGTTATAAATTAAAAGTTCAATTTTATAATTTATGTGTAATGTGAAAAAAAAAATTTATCTTAAAAATTATGTAAAATTTTGAATATAAAATTATTTAGTGAATGTAAAGTCATTTTTTTAAAAGTATTTTGAGTTACCTCATAACTTATTTCAAAATATGTCTCTAAAAAAATTATAATTACACGTAAATTTTTTTCTTAATCGAAGCATTTAGCTAAAAAATTTTGCAAACTATAAAAGATCAAACTTGAAGAGATTTTTAAGGTGACTTAAAATATAATGATACTCAAAATAAAAGATTAATAAATAATTTCTATCCCAAAATAAGAAGTCATGTCAAAGTAAAGTAAGTCTGATATAGGCTCTGTTTGGCGTGAGAATAAAAATTAGG
>JAEMOT010002866.1:258064-287714 GCA_019297695.1 Apostasia ramifera | reverse complement strand
ATAAAGTTAATGTTTTTATTAAAAATTATTGAGTATGTGAAATAAAATAATATTTTTTATATTTATATAAAATAATTAAAAAATTATTTATTATTATTATTATTATTATTTTTAAATTAGTATTATATTGATCCTGATTTTAATTCTCGTGTTAAACAGAGCATTAGATATTTCATACAATCCCGTGCATTTGGGATCTGGATGAAATTATCAAAAATCATGAACTTGGATGAAATATTGGGGCAAACCTTAGGATCTGGATTTAACTTACCCAAAATTGAAACACTGGGAAAAAAACACCCGCCGACAGCGACCTCTGTACTCGGAATTCGATAGATGATGCAAAGGAGCTTTTTTTCTTTTGAGGAAACACCAACAGCTACACACCTGCAGTCTCCGTCCTCTCGATCTTCTCGACGTAAAAAGCCCTCGAGCTCAATGGCAGCGGCACCGCCCTCGCCGGCGTTGTTGGTGATCGATGTCAGTAGCGGCGACAGCGAGGAGAACTCCGAGAGATCGGAGAAGAGGGAGGAGGACAGTGATTGGATGATCGGGCGTAGCAAGAGGCAGAGGTTTGGGGGAAGAGTGCTGCCTCCTGGTTTTCTCGACCCACTTCCTCATCAGGAACCCTCCAAGGACCCGAATCTGCTCGGTATGTAGGTTTCTCTTTAAAGTTTTTTTTTTTTCCTCTCTTCGATAAAGGTCCATTAGGGCTGGCAATCATCTTTGCATTTTAGTTGGTTCGTGAATGGCTGCTCACTTGTGAATCGAAATTAACATGCTTGTGATGGAAATGATTTACTGTATGCAATATTCATGCATTTACAGTTGTATTATCGTCCCATTAATAATCTGTGAAAGATAGATATGGTTGTAGTTTATACAGACATGTGGCTAGATATATCTTATAATATTTGTTTATTTTAGCACCTAATATCCGCAACTTGGTTGGATCAATTCGAAATGCAAAATTTCAAACTTAAGTTGAGGCTGACTTCCTCAAACTCAACGTGATACTAATACTAGTCAAGCACATGATGTCATTGCTGCGTATTACTACTATTACCAGTTTCATTTGTTAGACAGGCATTTTTGAAATATCATCTACTATAAGACGTGAATATGCATTTTTGTTTTGATATATAGATGTATAAAAGAAAGTTTCGTACTGTTATCTGACCAAATATATTATAGGGAGTTAATATTTAGCACTTTTTTTAATTGAAAATTGTCCATAAGAGTAGTGTACCGGTATACAGGATGTGGAGTTTTGTTCAAGAAACTGCACGTATCCCAAGTTTTATCTTTTTTTTTTCGTAGTTGGTTCCTAGCTAGAGGAATTGTGGTGGTTGTGGTTGACAAATGACAACTAGTGTAAAATTTCACTTCTTATGTCTATTGTTGACCTATTTAAACCCTGGCACATACCTATGAGGGGATCAAAGCCACTCCAAAAAGGAAAGGAAGGAGAAGGCAAAAAATGACCTTGATATGGTCACTGCCCATGGCCTTGAAATCTATTGATAAGTTGTTAAAGCTTTGTTGTTGTTGTCGACTCCGTCATCATCATTGTTGTTGTTGTGCTTTGGTTCAAGTCAAAATAACCAGGCTTTATAGTGGCATGATGTTTTGGCAATTAATGAGGTTTTAATAAGGTTATACAGAGGAACCATGCTATATCAAAAGGATTTTAGCCAAGCACTTACTCCTGCCTGGCTGCTTGGGAGTTGCTATATTAGTGAAGGTTATTTTAGCCAGCCAGATTTCTAAACCTAAAGCTCAATATGTCTATCATGTGATTAATTCTGACTAAACTTCAGTTAGATGGATTGAACTAGGGCTATTATGCCTTTAGTCCAATCATGGACCTTCCCTCTATCATTTTATTGCCCTTCCCCTTAATTATTAATTCCATATCTCTTCCTGTGTAGTACCTTAGTGTGGATAGACCACCTTTTTCATTAAGCAAAAAACTGCAAAATTCATTCTACATCAGCTAGAAGTTCATTTGCTAGTTATATTAAATACTTCGGTGATGTGCTTGCCTTCATCTTTGGCCTCGATGGGAGCAGCGTCCAAAACAAGATTATTGTCTGCTTTTCTCGCCTTGATTTGATTTTGATTTCCACTTCAGCTTTGTAAGTGTGAATTGGATACCTTACTGGTATCAGGTGAAATTAAATTAAAGAGAGTGTTTGCAAAATATATAGAATTTGCATAGTAAACGTGAATTGGATATCTTATAATTATTGCTAAGTATATAATATTTAGCAAGAATGGATTACCTTTAAAAAGAAGTTTATCTAAAGCTAAAGATAAAGATTGCTCATGTATTTTGTTTAAATAAGCTACGATAACTTTTCAAAAAAAAATTCATTGGCAAAATAATAATTCTCAAAAATCACAGAATTAGGATACTCCATTTGAATGTGTTTATAAGTGTTAGTAATTTTAAAATTTTGCAATAAAAATTTTATTAAGGTTTTGGAGAAAAAATAAGTCATTTGCTAAGCGCATTTGCTTAGTCCTTATTCCAAACAAACTCAGGTCAAATTAGATGCTCTTTCCAAACAACTAATACTCAACTTCAGACCATTCACATCTCTCAACCTAGTCGATTTGCAAATTTAGCTACAAACCAAACTAGATATGGTTTTGTGTATTTGTATTAAGAAACTCTATGCAGCCCAAAAAAGGAGCTCAAAATTTTCCTGATCTACAATATAAAAACATTGTCTAGTGTATGAATGTTTTTTTCACTGGACAATGTATTCATTCACTAAAAATGAGAAATGAGTATATCTGCATGAAAGTTGGAGTTGTACTAATTGAAGATAAACTTAGAGGAAGTCAGCTTAGATGGTTTGGACATGTAAATTGTAGGCCGATTAAAGCTCTAGTTAGGAAAATCGAGTTATTGAATTTTGCCCATATACAAAAAGGAAGAGGGAGACCAAAGAAAACATGGCAAGAAAGTATAAGGAGTGATTAATTAATAGAACGCAATGGAAACAAAGTATTCATGTAGCCAACCCCACTTAGTGAGATTAAGGCTTGGTTGTTATTGTTGTTGTTGTTGTTGTTGTTGTTGTTGTTGTAATGTATTCATTCACTAAATAATGCTTTATCAAATAATGGATTATGAAGATCTTTGGCCTCCTTGTTGGAGCTGCATAGCATTTCTCATTTTTATTTTATTCCAAAATCAAAAAGTTACTTTCAAATGTTTTCTATTTGCAATTATATAACTTAAATTTTATGAATTTTGGAAAGTTGCTGGCAAGGCTTGATAGAATTTTTCACTTTAATTTGTCTCAAGTATGTTTACCATTATGTCATATTTTACAAACTCATCCAGCATTTACTAGATTGTGGAAGACATCAAACCCATTCCCTCTTCCTTGCTGTCAGTAATAACTTGAATATATATATATATATATATATTATAATAACTTATATAAAATAAATGTGAATATAAATAATTATGTAAAATTTAGAAGTGAATTTATAATAATATATTCTAATATACTTAATATAAAAATAAATATTTTTATAGAAAATTATGGCTTTTAATTAGGCTCGGTTAAATAAAAAAATCGACTCAAAATCAAAAAAAAAATGGCAAGCTTGAATTGAACTCAACTCAAAATAAAAAATTTTAATTTTGAGTTTAGTCTGTCTCACTCCATATCGAACCATCCCATATTCTCCTTCATTGTTACCCTTGTGTGGCTTCCAATGCAAAACAAAAAGATCTGCTATAATTTGATGCCCAATTGACCTTAACTTAATCCTTTTGTTAGCAAAATCTAGGAGACGAGGGACGTAAAAAACGTGATCTTCATGTAAGTATTTCAAGTTTTAAGTACCTTCATTTATATACATAAGTAATCGTCTTCTATCTTCCCTTCCAATCCTCTTTCTTAGATATTCTACAAGCCAACTCCAACAACAACATGGTGACAATGGAGAATGGAGAAGGTATTTTTTCTATTAAATATTTTGCATTTGTTTAATATGGCTATGAACACTTGGCTAATAACAATGTTTATAAACTTTGATATAAGCCACATTGCATTAAGAAATTTGTCAAATTGTATGATGATTTGATCAAATGCTTAAGGCTTAAATAGAGATTAGGTTAGGTAATCCCTAAGATTAACCAAAATTAATTTATCCTAGGACCTACTTAGTTGGAAAGTTTCACCCAAGCCCCTTGACTCTCGAGGCAATTCATCTTAGTTTATTAGGATCTAATGAAAATCCTCAAAGGACTTAGATGTAGTTCATTCCAATGAGCAAAATTATGAGTTCTTCTTTTTTGGGGTCGTTATGAGTTCCTCTCATCATTATTACCATTGTATCCTTTAGATAATTCACCCTGGGCAACTAGAGTTATTTGTCATAAGTTTTTCATCTCTAAATTTACTTTCATGTAACTTCAAATGTCCAAATAATTTATCTAACTTATAAGTGTCTAAATTTTGTGACATCTTTGTACCATCAACCTTTCCAATCCATAAAAGTGTTTTAGGGAAGGTTTCTAAACCCTAACTTTTCTTTTGATAAAAAAAAAGGTTTTATTCATCATCTTCCTTCTGAACTTACAAGCCTGTGATATTTTTTTTTTAAATCTACTAAGCATTTGGGCTACACTTATCATCATTCATTTTAAAATTCTTGAATTGATTTCTCATTTACCCCTTTTGACTCTTTTCACTTATGAGCCTTATTATAACTCTACTAATCCATCTCACATTTCTTTAGCCGAATTTATTACCTTAATTTATTTACCTAATTTATAAGTACGGCACACAAAAGTGTGATAATCCCACTAGCATTGGCCATAAACTTCTTCATATCCACTTCTAGCCAATCTTTCCCATCCAAAATATTATTATTCTTATCCTTAGGAGTTTGAAAACCTTTTTTAAAGGCCATTATCATATCGAAATTGATTTTGATGAAAATTGTCATTCTCATCTTCTAATATGGAAAATCTAAACCATCAAATAATTGTAGTTTATGAGTGGATTGCCCTCTTGGTTTCTAGATGTCATCTTTACTTCCTAGGTGATTAAACTTCTAAAAGGAAGACCTATGCTCTGATACCAAATATAAGATCGTATGAGTGCATCTACAGCATGGGCGAATAAATGCTAATTAGGATAATTAAAATTTTAATTATTTTAGTATATAATTTAATTTACTTATAATTATATTACAGTCAAATTCGTGTAAAAGCATAAGTCAATTAACAAGAATGCAGAAGAAATAATAGACCTACACCGTCCTTTTCACTTGAGCCTCTCCTCTTCACTTAAGGGAACAAATCTCACCTCCCCTAAATCACACACTTGGGGCCTTCTTCATACTTAATGTGAAGACACGACTAAACACCTCTTTTAATCAACAAATGAGGTCCTTCTCACTAATCACGTTAAGGAAATAATAAAACTCAAAACGAATACATATAGATATTTAATAGCGCAAACAAATTAACATCTCTCCTTGCTATAATTGCATTTTGAAGAGCTTAGAAAGTAGATTACCAAATGAGCACTTTGAAACTTTAATCTCTTGTAATCATCACTAATCGTCCCTTAATTAACTTTTAATTTCTCATATCAAATTGGATTAGATCACACTTCAATGAGTTCAATATGATAGGAAAGAAGTTCATCATCCAATCCCAAATGACCTCCCAATTTTATATAAAGAGTATCTCTAGCAACTAATTTTTTGCGTTGGACACAAGTCTTTGATCGATTAACTGATCATTCATGAAATTGGTGATTGGAACTCCAATGAATACATTTCAGACTGCTTTGAGGCCTCTTGATCGATCATTAAATCGATCAACCAAACATATTGTCAATGATCGATCAAAGTTGATCGATCTATATGATCAATAATTGACAATATTGTTTGGTTGATTGGTTTGATGATCGATCAAGAGGCCTGAAAGCAATCTGAAATGTATTCGTTGGAGTTCCAATCACCAGTTTGGATCTCTAACTTTCCAGGACACTCATTTCAATTGGATTACTTCAATCCAATCGTTCAAACTATTCTAATTGATCACTTGATCGATCAAGAGCAATCAAAAACTATATTCACCAATTCTCACAAAAGGTTGGTCAAAGTCATTTTTATTCAATTTAAACTCGATTCAACCAAACCCAAATGATGTTCTAAGTGCTCAAATCATGATTCGCTTATTTTCTATCACTCTAAGGACAATCTGATAATAGTTTTACTAATATAAAAATAATAAAATATAAAATTATTTTTCAATTAAACTCTTCTTGATCTCCAACACTTGTTCATCAATTTTGATTACTCTATCACTCCATAAGTTAAGCATGGCTCCTACTTCATCACTTCAACTATAATATAGAGCATCAAGTTATCAATAAATCTTCAAGCCTACACACATCAAACTCAATAAATCATTAGTCACCAACTAACTTATACATGTTGATAAATATCAAACTCAATGATTATACAATAATTGCAGTGGAGGAACTAACAAAAATAACTTTACTTCACATCAAACTCATATAATAATTTATTTTCTCTTGCTTAAAAATAACCCCCAACTAAATGAACCTAAGACTTTTTCATGTCTCTTTGTTCAATGTCATAGTGATGTGGTTCATGGAGAGACATTGTTGAGTTTGTCGTCTTCGCAGTTGTGTAGAAACCATTGCTCTGATACCACTTTTAAGGGGAATAATACACATGAATACCCATTAACAAAAAATCTTGGATAGTAGGTTAGGACCGCCACCTTTAATATTAAGTACTATAGCTTATTGTTGACTATCAATATAAGACAATTCTACATGTGTATTATCAACAATCTCCTGTCACATGAGAATCATCTAATTGGAAAAGTGGTTGTTTCGGATCGTAATAATGATATGTTTATCCTTTACCTAACCTACTAACCTTAGTTTTTATTTTAATAGGTGCCCATTCTCTTATGTGTTGAGCTCAACTTAGACCCATTGATATTTTGTTTTGTTCATGCATGGATAATAATATTTTTTCGCTCATTTATTTATTATGAATCCTAACGTTCCAATGGTCATTTTTTGTATTAGCCATTTCTCATTCAAATTGATAAATATTTCTTATATGTACTTTATATTTTTTTAATTTTGTTTAGGTGAGGTGAAAAAACTTGTGCATGCTCACTGGGATGATACCAGAATACAACATCTCATCATGCTACTTAAGGATTACAATAAGCCACAATGGAAGCGGAAAAAAAAATTTATGAAAGGGGCATTGGAAAGGATCACCGAAGATTTCAACAACAGTTTCCCTGATACTAATATGAGTAAGCTTCAAATTAAATGTCAATTGCATAGAATGAAGGAAAAGTACAGAGATTTGAAGAAGCTTTTAGAATTGAGGGAATTTGAATGGGACTTCACAAATAATGTAGTCCAAGGTCCAGAAGATGCCTGGGAGAAACTTCTGTATACAAATAAAGATGCCAAAAGATGGTATAAGAAACCCTGGCCTTATTATTCCATATCGAAGGAGATCTTCGAAGGTAAATGTCTATCTGAAGATGCTGCTAAATTTACTATTCGTTATTATCTCAGGAACCTTGTTTTTAACTATTTTTTTATTCATTTTATTCATAATTTGTTGTCATTCATCTATATTTTGTACTACGTCTGTTATTTTAAGCTCATTCTTTTAGCTACTTTAATTTGTTTATAAATACATTTTTATTTGCATTTCACTCAGAGATGAAACAAGTTCACCCGTCATCACAATCATTAGCATTATCAACACTATTTGATGTCAGCTTTATGTTTCCCTTTCGTTTGTCAACACCTCCAGATATAGCCCTGTGGTGCTAATACCCATGATTATCTCCAGACAAGTGTTCTTTTTTTGCCTCTCTCTATCTTCCAGTTCCTTAGACCAAATATTAGCCACTTTATGGTACAGTTCTGCTATACTTGTATATGCTCATGTCATTTAAGTCCAATGTCTATTAAACTTTGCTTAATAGCTGTTAATCCTACATTTTCTCAAATGTAATCAACTTATTCCCTTCTAGTATTATTAAGTTTTGTGTTGAAATAAAATTTGAGCAATGGCGGTGCACGACTTAGATCTTTCACGAGGTGAATCGTATTCTACAATGTAATGAGATTAACCAAGAAAATAGAAATGCAAGACATGGAGGAAGGAGGAAAGCAAAGAGAAACACAAGATTTAAAACCATGGTGCCTGGACGCAGGGAAAAAAGCTTTACTATTCACTTGAAAGTTCCTCGTAGAGATTACAAGAGACTTGGTTACGCTGAAGTTTCAATAGTGGAAAAATAAAGTGGGACAACACGACTGGTTGACTGTCTGTCCAAGTGTCTTACCGTGCAAATGGTGTTGAAGTTTAGCATAGTGAAGCGTTGGTCAGCTTGGGTACCCCGAGTGTAGGATCAAATATACATTTATGAGGGGATGAATAGACATTTGATAAATGACAAGGCATTGGGTTGAGAAAAAATCTACTTTGTAAGCTCTATCACAACTTACACTTAAAATGTTATGTTTCATTTCAAGCTTTCTACTAATAAAACATTAGATAAAGTTAAGCTTGGATTGACATACATGAAACCATATCCATTAATTTTACCTTCACTATTGTCTCCAAATGAGACAATACATTTTTTTTTATGCTTTGGAGATGTGAACTTTGTTTCATCATTGTTCATGTGCTTAGAACTGGTGCTATCCAATACCACAAGTTTCAACCAACTTGAGACTTCAAGCACACCTAAGAGCAAGAAAAAACAAGGTTTCTTTTTTTATCAAAAATAAAACTAAGGTTTCCTGTTACCTAAAAGGATTTGAATCCATTATTTTTAGAGAGGATATAGGCACCCATGCCTTTGTTAAGTTGGAAAAACAACTTTCGGTAACCATAGAAGACATGAGTGACTCAACGCTACATTTAATAAGACGTCTTTGGACGATCCCTAACAATAAGAGAAGCATAAGTTTTCTTTTTGTTTTTTGAGTCATGCACAATTCTAGTCCTATTGTAAAAAGCTCTCCCAAATATCATATTTAGATACTTGGAGCTAGTGGTCAATTGAACAAGATTCTTGTGAAGTGCCTTTATGGTCTTTAAACTTTAAGTTCTCTTTCTCAAATTCCATCACTCGCGTAGAGTCACTCTTAGAACTAAAGTTAACCAATGTAGAGGTGGGTGAAGATGAGATTGAACTCTTCTTCAACCTAAGAGCATTAATCTCTTTTCAAAGCCCTTTGACCTTATTCTTGGATGCCATCCATAAGGTCACTAACAATTCCGCTAAAACTTTATAAGGAAGAGAGTTTACCTCAAGTTCGTCCTCAGATTGGCTAACCACATTTGCAATGGCCATTAATGCAAGGTTTGATACATGCTGGAGTATAGCCATTCAGAGTAAACATACCACGATACAACCGGTCCACTAATATCTCAAGAACATCACTAATCATCAAGTTTAGCAATTAAAGAAAAGTCAAGGCACGAGGATTCTAGCTATGGATTGAGGGATTATTTCAGCAGGTGATGCCTCTGGATGCATATGTCGAGATTAAAGAAGAGTGTATGACTTAGAGAAATTTGTTGATGGCTGATTGTTGCATAACATTTTAGTAGCAATTATTTTGTTACTAGTAACTTTTTTTTCCCCAAGATTTAGATCAAGACTTAATAATTTTGCTACTTTTATACAAATCATGCAGAGAATTGTGCTCCTGAGAACCAATCAGGTGACCTCAAAGATCATGAAGTGAGAGGAGCGGAGCTCGAGTCCCTACCTTCCTCTCAAGAAGAACCTCTAAGGTTTGATTCAAACCAGGTAGCTGAAGAAGTCGACGAGTCCCATATCATTTCTTCCTCATCGCCAGTGCCTCACCAACCATCGCCTCTACCTCAAACTCCATTACCAGCCAAAAAGCAACAGCCTTCTCAAGTACCTTCCAGCACATCTTCCACAAGAGCTAAATCCACCAGAGGGCAAAAAACTGATGCATATATTCGAGGTCCAGAGAGAGAAATACCAAAAAACGAAGGAGATTTTTCGATCAAAACATGCTTGAAAGCCTTCTATAGATTGGATGGATTTGCGAAGGAGGAGATAGTGAAGGTGGGTAAGGTTTTCAAACGTAAAGAAAACCGTGAAATATTTATTTCTCTTAGAGATGAAGATAAGGAGTTCTGGCTGAGGGGGGAAGTTGATAATCTCTAGCTGTGTGTTCAACTGTTCTGCTTCTTGAATGATGCCAGTGAAAGAGGAACAGCTCTTTTCTGTATCAAATCTGACTGTTCCCTTCTGGGATGATTGGTTTAATTCTTTTATGATATGGAAGCAGTAATATGATGAAGTATGCAGAAAAAATGTTTACCTGTTTTGAGAAACAACTTTTTGATAGTTACTGTGGAATTTATCTTTTTTTAACTGGTATAAAGTTGAATAATTCAAATTTATCATATAAACAAAAAAGATTTCTTGTGTTTAGGTAATTTATTTTTACATAGGAAGTTCTATTAAGATTTTAGAATTTTATTACTCTTCCACTTTGATTCTATGATTGATTTGATAGTATTTTAAAATTTCAGTAATTTTGATTTCAATTAAAGCATAATTACTAAATTTTTTATTAGTATGTTAAAAAATTATTCTCATTTATTAGTTTTATAATATTTTAAAATATTAATATTTATATTTTTTAGTTTAAATTTTTAGCATAAAAGGGAAAAAAGTGAAAAGAAATTAAATTCTAAATTTTATTATTTAGGACTTTTATGAAATATTATTTGAACTTAAATAAAAAAATTCTTAGTAGTCCTAAATAAAATTTCTCTTCCTCTTCTTCACTTAAACTAACTAAACTCTTCGTGGCCTCTATCACTTTAGGCTTCAACTTATATTAAATTTTGGATCATCAATTTAAAGTATAATAATATTTTATTTAAAAATAGTGTAGAACTATAATTTTTGACAAACAGAGTGCAATATACGTAGTTGCCTTACAAAAATTTCTATACGGTTTCGAAAGATCAACTCTATATCATATGAGTTATGACTAGGGGTGACAATATATGATCAGACTCGTGAACCCCACCTAAAAATTTCAGGTATACGCATGAATTTTGACCCGTTTATTAAAAGTGTCGGGTTCGGGTTGGGTATTTATCAAAAAATATTCTATAAACGGGTCAAGTTGACCCGCCATCTCAACCCATTTATTAATCGGGTCAGGTTCAGGTCATGAATTTTGACCCATTTAATAAATGGATCGGATTCGAATTAAAGGTATTTGAGTCGGGTCAAATTCGGGTTCAACCTGAACTCGACCCGTCAATCTGTTTTGCCACCCCTAGTTATGACCACACACTCAAATAGTGTAATACGAATAATATAGCAATGAATAGCCTTCTCCTCCCAAGACCCCACCTCAACACCCATCATACAGAGACAAATAACATACATACAAACACATACATTTATATCTTGAATCAATTTGAATACACATGTTTAGTTAGCTGCAATTTTATTTTCTTCTGTTAACTTTGCAAGCAGATTTGGAATGCTACAAAATATTTTATCCTATTTTTTAAAATTCAAATTTATAAAAATTTTGAGAGATGGATCTTAAATTAGCAGGACGCCTGAACAAAATAAGATCTCGCTTGGTTCAAGGTATTTTTTTGACCTAACACAAATTTTAACGGTAAAATCAATTTTATTGCACATCCAACACAAATACAAATCTTTAGAATCAGCTTTGTTTCACATCTTATGCACTTTTTAATATTTAAATAAAATTTTTTAATATTAAATTTAAAAAATAAATTAATTTTTTTTCTCTTATTTAAAGAAAAGCTCGAATCAAACGAGATTAGAGAGAGAGAGAAGAGGAGAGAGAAGGAACATTGAGTTGCAAGACCAGAGGAGCGATTATGCGGTTTGGTAGATTGAACATTCAGTTGCCCAATCATAGTCTGCCATGTATGCATGTGGTGGGCCCACCGTCCATGTGGCGGGTTATGATTAGTGGCTAAGCATTCAGTCAATCTGAATCAAATAAAATTCCCATGAGAGGGTGGTGGGAGATAAGAATTTGTTGAAAAATTATAAATGAGTCTCTATTTTTAGTAATTACTTATTTGTAAGTAACACTACTATTAAAAAATGATCAAAAAGAGCAACCAAGTGAGGAAGGAGCATGCCTGAGTATTAAGCAATTTCAGATTTAAACTACACTATTATTACAATTTCTAAGTAGATTGAGAAAAATTACGGTGCTAAAAAGATGAAATCAGAAGAAAAAAAAAAAAAAAGCAAATGAAGAGCGAAGCTAAATCTCGAGAGCTAGCGAAAGTGAAGAATAAATAAAGGCTAGTGGATTGAACACCCAGAGAAACTAAATAAAAAATACCAATTTCACGTTCAAAGGAAGATTAGTCAACCTTCTTGGGAGCTTCGATCTGTGTGAAGATAGAGATGGTGCTTAAGAAATCAATCTTCAATATTGAGCGGTCCTCGAGAAACCTAGGCATGAAGGGCCCGACGAAGTAGAGGTGAGATGAAACCATCAAATCCCTCGTTGTAGCGGCACGACGGTTTTTTCTAGGTCTGTGAAAATGAAGTGATTTTTTTCTTTTTTCTTCTTCCCCACTTAATTCTTTTGATTCTCTGATTCTTCACCATCAGCATTAAACTCCAAACCTAAGTCTTGCGAGCGTGCGACTTGTCGTGTTCTCACACAATTTACACCTGACTGGGCAAGTTGTAGGCACGTATGACTTATCTGCATCAGTTAAGCCATAGGCACGACGTACCCGATGAGGATAAGTTGTGCGTGTGCACGACTTACAATGCATGGGTAAATTATTGGGGCCCACGACTCACACTGTGACATCCCAAAATGGATGGGGGGAAGAAAAATTTAATTTGATTTTGATTTAAAAAGAATAAATTTGGACCTAAAAATAATTATTTTGGATCTATTTATAATAGATTAAAAATAAGAAGACCAAAATGCAATTGTTCCATCCGATAAGGCAAGCCGCTGAACCACCTTTCGCCCACGCACGCCCCCTTTTTCCGCGTGTCGCCCGCGTGTGGTTATTCCTTCTCTCTCTCTCCCTCTCTGCCTCTCTGTTTCTGTGTTCCGCTCGGTGCCGCACCCCTCTGTCCGTCCGTCTGTTCCGCCGAGCTCAGCGGCAGCAGCGGCTGCATCGCCTACAGCCAGCAGGAGGAGGAGAAGAAGGAGAAGAAGAAGAAGAAGAAAGAAAGAAAGAGGAGGAAAAGAGAAGGAAGAGGAAAGAAGGAAAGCTAGAGTGAGATTTTCAAGCGTTGTTTAATGATCAATCAGTAGGTAATTCTTTCTCTAAGTTGATGTTGGCTTTTTATATTTATAAAATTATGTCTGATGTCATGTATTTTGTTAAATACACAAAGAAATACGTGTGATGTCATGCATCCCGACAATGTCTACTCTGACCTAATGATCAGTGATGTTCTTGAGATATAAGTCAACATGCATCCCGATAATATCTACTCTGTCTAATTGTAATCCAACACTGCAACTCCGATTTATTGTATTCTTACATGCCTGTCTAATTGGTTAGCCCCTACGCATCTATTCTAACCGGTTGTGTCCTGACATTTCTGCTCCGATAAGTTGTTTCCTGACATGTTTGATCTAACTAGAGAGATCCAGTATATCTAATTTGACTGGAGATATTCCAACATGTCCTCTCCACCCTAAGACATCTTGACACCCAAGCTATCCAACACTCCACTGCACTAATCCTTAGGCTACTACAAATTATAAATTCTTTTAAAAACTACGTTATGCTCTTGTCAAACACGCTTTGTCACGTGGACACGGGAGAAGATAAAGTGTGTGTTTGATGCACCACACAGAGTGTCTTAATAAAATAATATTTAAGAAAAATAAAGAACACTTATTGGATATAAAAGGATACTTTGGAACACCTCAGAATACTTTTGAGACACTTCCATGATACTTATAAGACACGGTTAGATACATTTAATATTAATATTAAATCTGTAATTGAACTTTTAGTTGAAGAATACGTGTGAGAGTGCAAAGCAAATGTCTGAGCATGAGTTTTCCTAACTGCATAAGAAGTGCTCAAGTTAGCCACCAATGGGAGAACAGATTTAGTGAGAGTTGAGATGATCCAAGTAAGGATTAGTTGGTCTTTCTTGATCCAAGTGCTGGTCACTTGGTTCTAGATAAGGCTCCCTACCATCAACAATTCCAAGGAGGTCATAGGTACGCAATAGAGAAAGAAATTGAGTTTTTTAGAGAACATGGTTATCTCGAGTTAATTTTAAGGGCAAAAATGATACAGTGTTGGAAGGCAAAAATAAAGATGATATGTAGTTTGTGGAGGATTGTGAGGTGGTTTGCCTAATTGGAGGGAAGGAATTGGCTTCAAACATCGTGAAGAATATACGGGAGATAGAAGTGTATCTCTTGCTGGCAAAAATTCGGGCTTCTAAATGTAATTTCTTTTGATGTAACCCAGTCTTCTCACGGGATTAACTTCTCACAATTAAAGGGAGCCTCACGGATAGCATCCACGGAGACAGCCAGCTATAGTCGACGTTGAGGTTAGTCGACTTATTTAGAGGTAGCTGGCCGTGTGGTTTTGAGCATCAATCATTGGTTTGGGAGAGAAGATGAAGATCCGGCCAAACAGGAGGCCGGCTCGGTGAGGCAGGAGGTTGGCTTGGCGAGGCAGGAGGCCGAAAGTTGATGAAAGGAGTAAGATCCGGTGAGGCAAGAGGTTGGCTATACGAGGTAGGATAGCAGCAACTAAGATGACAATGGCAGCAAGCTTTCTGATCTCCTTCAATGGAGACAACAACTGAGATGACAGCTACAGCAAGATGTTTATGATGTGGGGAGATGGTTGAGCTTCTGAATGAAGGAGAAGTGAGGAACCAACAAGTGAACAATGGTGTGGATTTGTCCAGCAAGATTGGAGGCTAACTCGATGAGGTGACGCCGATTAGCAGCGCTCAAATACCATGATAGAGAAATAGAGCAGAAAGAAAGTTAAAGAGAAGATTGAATTGAAATTATTTGCTTTGATGTTTATTCGCAGTAATGTACCTTTATTTATAGAGGTGTTTACATGACACAATATTAGGAATAATCCTATTACATGAAAATATATCAATTAGCACAAACATAGTAAGAGTCAATTACACAGTATATTACTTACTATCTTGAGGTGCTCTAGGATTAGAAAAGATGGTAAGAAGGTTTTGGAATTGTAATATTAGAATGATATTTACGTAATATTAGAATGATTTAATATTTACATAATATCGTTATTACTCTGGAGCCGCCACCATTTTCTTTCTTTTGAGCTTCTTCTTGTTCTCACTAGTCATTTGCTAGCGTTTCCCGACGGTCTCACTATTGTTGACCTTGCCAGACCGTCAGCAAGCATTCCTAGTGACTCTGCCTGCCTGGACAAAACCCTCTTGTGCTTTGGTGACTATCCCTAGTGAAGCAACCCTCACCTGAGCCTCAATGCATGCCTCCCTGTACAAAAACAGGGAAATTATGGCACTAGGCCCATGTTTCCCTCTATTGCATGCAACCCTAGAGGAATTGCTTCCCAAGATTTATATTCTAATTCTATTATTTTTAAATCCTTTGTACTACTTTTCAGTCCTTTTTGTCAACCAAAAGATTTATTTGTGCTTATCACCCCTTTGGGGCTCGAATTTATAGCAAATCCCTTTTTACGCACAAAGTTGGTCATTGATGTAGGAGCTTATCTCCAAATCATATAAATTTGGTGCTTTTTCACATTGTTTTTCTTGCTTTTACAGGTGCTTAGCTCGATTTATACCCTATTGTGATGCACAAATTTCTCTGTCTACATTTATATATTTTAGGAGGAATAATTTACTAATGTGTCCTCTTTTTTACCAAAAAGCCTTCTAGGAGCTCATGCTGCTCAGTCATCCTAAAATCCTGTTACGAGTCTCTCTCCTCACTTTATTCGGACTAATTCGGTATAAGCTACTACCTGCCGTTTTCAGTTGCGGGTGTCATAGGATCACCGGCTTCCGCGTGGTTCGTCCTTGAACCATATCTCTGGTGATATAGAAGCAGTAATGTGAAATTTGCAGAAAAGTATTACCTATTATGAGAAACCTTGTTTTAGGAGTTTTTGTGAATTTTGATTTTTTTTCTTTAGATTACGTTCGAACTTTATGCAAACTTACAAAATGCACTGAATTATATATATACTTTGCATTTTTGACATTGTTTGTGAACCTCGCATTTTTTTCGGTATAATTTTCTATATTAGTTGCAGAGAATCACATTTGTTACTTGTTAGTCTATTACACAAGATTTCTGATTTTTCAACCTCAGAAGCTCATCACTTTTTTCTATTTTCATGCATATTGATTGAGTGCACCTACTAAATCTCTAACATATATCTAATTGTTAATCGATTACATGAATGATTTCTAGTTCTTTTATTCACAGGAGCTCAACACTTGTTCATGCTTATTGTTTGAGTGCACCTAATCTTCTAACCACTAATTGGATTGTAAGTCACATAATCCCTCATTGTTCTCCTTTATCAAAAGTGTTGGTGATATTATTGCTCATAAGCTTTAAATGAGAAGAGAGGTGCTAATAATTATACCTATCTCTTCTTCCTCCTCTCACCTTCTCATCTAAGGCAACAGTATTGTTCACTTGTATTCTTTTTCTCTATTTTTCTATCAGAAGTGTGAGTTATAGTTCATAAGCTTTAAAGTATCTTCCTCCACCACTCTATTTCATTCCATCACAAAGAATAAGAGCGGCGGAGACTCGGAGCGTCTATAGTAATTTCTCTCTTCTTGAAATTGTGAGCCATAACAAAACATAATAGCAATTACTCTCACCTTAAAGTTTCATTGTGTTCTCCTTTTAAATTATCATTAATTTTTTTCGGGTTTCTCTCTCTCTGTCTCCTTTTAATCTTTCCTACACAAAGCATGAGCTATTCCTCTTTTAATTCCTTGAAATTTAATTAACTAATATATAAATTTTGCCTTATCGTTTTACATTATCATTATTTTTTCCCCCTCTCTCCCTTATGTCTTTCCTTCATAAAGGATAGACTATAACAAATCAATTGTAAAGTACTTTTTAATGTCAAAACTATAATTTGAGTTAAATATACATACTTTCCTTTTGAATAAATTCCATACTAAAAGGTTCTAGTAATCTCATTTCTTTTTGTCTTTTTGGTTTTATCGCTTGTAACCATAATTTTTTTCACCTCATTTGAAAATTGTGATGATAATATGATTTGAATCTGAGACTTTTTGATTTTCATGCAAGCCTCTTCCCAGCTAGACTTGGAGAACATTATAGTAATTTCATTTTCATGATAGAATATCAAAAAATAGAATTTGGTGTCAAAATTACTTAAAAATTACTAGAAATATTTTAGTAACAAGTCATCAAAAATCAAAGGATACAAAAAGAAAAAATGACAATAGAAGATCGAAAAAGGATAATGTTTGGTAAGAGTAAATTTTTGAAAAAGTTTTAATTTTTTAAGCATAGAGAGAAATGGAGTTGTTTTACGGCATTAGATTCAATATTTTCTTAATATTATATAATATTATTTAGAAAAAATAATTATTTAATTTAATAAAATGCATAAATATTCTTATAAAAAATTATTAAATAATCACTCAAAAAAAATTAAGATGACAAAATATCGAAGTAGTAAAATATAATATCAAGATAATATCAAACCAAATGTTTTTTTGTGATATAAAATGATGCTTTTTTAATATTTAGATTTGTATTAAATATAAAATAAAATTAATTTTTTTATTAAAATATATATAAGTTGTAAAATAAAATAATATTATTAAAAATTATATATAATGTGAAATAAATATAAAAAATTAATAGGTTATTTTTGAAAGAAATTTTTAGTTAATTTTGTCTGATGCAAGTAAAAGGTTGATTTAAGATTAGAGGGTAGGGTTAGGGTTATGGGTCGAATTAAGATTGAGCTCAACGGTTGCAACCAATTGGCATTTTACATCAAGAACTTAATCAAATTTAATTTTTTTTTACTTAGAAAATAATTTATGTTCTTTTCCAATAATTATTTTCACAATACCTAATTTGTATAATACAATACAATTATTTTATCCATTTTTAAGCTTTATTGAGTTTTTCAATATGAAGCGGTACGTAATGCTTTAATTGATGTTAGATATAATGTTATGATAAGTTTTTTTTATTATTTTCTTTGTTCATCCGATTAATATTTTGATTTATAGTTGTTCAGAGGATATTGATCTTTGTATAAACATCATAAGCATTTCACTATTGATATTTGCTATTGTAATTATTACAAATAGTTTTTCGCTTGGGGATGTTGCTCGTTACGTTGTTGCCTGAGGTCAATAAATACTTAATTAATTATCAGGCTCATGAGATTAATTTCTAGATATTTGTTTTTTATGTTTTTAGTTATCTGTCTCTCGATATATTTTTATTCATAAAACGAGTATAACGATTAAAATGAAGGTCGGTTGGGAGTTCTAATGACATCTAATTTTGTTTTTTGTTATATTAATTTAGTTATTTAAAAGAGTATGATAGTTAAATTATTTAAGTTGTATGTAAGACAGTGATTTTTTTTTTTGGTTGTTTTTACTGATGAAAATTAAATAGTTTTTTTATTAATATAATATAGGAATTTTTATGTACAGGACATGAAATTTATACGAAATTATGCATTTCACCATCAATTCATAAATATTACCACTATCACACCATATTTATTTAAATTTTACGCATTTCACATATTTCACACCATATTTTTTTATGGTGAACTTCATATTTCTAAATTGGCCTTGATGTTAACTATATTAGGAATATATTAATAATATACTATAAATAAATTAATTTATATAAATAATAATTTAAATATTTATAAATTTATGTATTTTAATTTATTTATCTTATTTAAAATTTCCAATTAGGGTGTCGAATTTAAATCCACATGACTAATTTTTAATTGAAATAAAAAAATTAATGTGTTTACAATAAAAAATAAAAATATATATTAGAATTTAAATATTAATGAATTTATGTATTTTAATTTATATATAATATTATAAAGTATATGAAATATGTGAAATATGTAAAATTTAAATGAATATGATATGATAGTGATAATATTTATGAATTGATGATGAAATATGTAATTTAGTGTAAATTTTATGTTATGTATATAAAAATTCCTATAATGTAATAAAATCAGAAAGGAAATAAGAGAGAGAGAGAGAGAGAGAGAGAGAGAGAGAGAGAGAGTCATTGGATGGAAGCCACGCTTTCATGCCTCCTCCCTCTTTCTCTGTCTCTCTCTGGCCCCGCGGGTCCACCAGCTCCATGATCAGGATTCAGCTCTGCTCATCCCTATCCATTCAACTGCTTCCTCTGAAGAGCTTCCTATAACGCAAGAACCCTAATCCCACGCCGGCGCTCCAAATCTCAGTATCAATCCCCAAACCCTCTTTCTATCTCTATCTCTGTTTTCATCTCCCCATCCTTGCCGCGGTCCCAATGCCTCCGCTGGATCCGCCCCTTAGCTTCTTCCGCCCTCGACCCGGTAGGGTTTCAATGATCCGAGCAAACTCCTCTTAGAATTTCTTACATGGCGCAGCCGAACTCGCCGCCGTCGGCGTTCTTCACGATCTGCCTGCTGCACTCTGCTGTGGCGACGATCTGCGGGGCGCTGATCATGTTCTACCTGAACGAGATCGCGGCGTTCGGTCACGGGCGGGAGACGGCGAGGAAGCTTCAGGGCTCGACGCCGCACGATCAGCTGCTGATCCAAACCTCCGACTCCTTCGCCGGGCTGTTGCTCGTCGCCATCGGATTCCTCCTCTTCATGGTCGCCTTCATCGAGGATCGCGACTTCCAGGCATTCTTCGCTAAGGGCTGCGTCCTCCTCCACGCTTCCATGGCCCTCTGGCGGATCTTCTTCGAGCGCCGCCTGGAGGACCTCGCCGGCGACTGGCCCCGCCAGCTTGTCGGCGATATCGTTCTCAGCCTTTCCTGGGTGCTTTTCCTCGTTTACTCCTGGAGGGAGAAGTACGACTGATTCAAGCGGTTAGTAAATTTCTCCATCGTTGGCGTTTTTCGATGATTCTTGAAAAGAAACGTAGAATTGAATTATGATGAATATCTTTTTGTATTTTCTCTGCTCTATGTGAAAATCACACTGCCCTTTTACCCGCAAAATAAAGAGGAATGCTTTGTATAGCCCATAATAAATGAATCCAATCCAATTATGGTAATTTTAATTTATCTTTAAGAATGCATTGCATTACTTCAAAATAATAATTCATTTTTATCAAAAATAAATAAATAAAAATAAAAATCCAGTTTTCTTCGTGCTCTCTGATGCATTACAAAAAATTTGAATGTATATTTTAATTTTCAGAATTCTGAGTACTAAAATTATGAATTTTTAGCATACAAATTGAACCTTTGCATCTCTTTTATCTCTTCAACTTTCCTCAAGTCTTTAATTACTGAATACGCTGAACATAAAAATATGTGCTTGATTTATTTTGCAACATTTAATACAATTTATAATGATAAATAACTTTAGTTTTAAATTTTATAATACTTTTGTTTTAAGAATTAATTTCATTTCACATTCAATAAATATCTATATTGTATATTTTATTTAACGTAATAAGTTAACTTTACATATCATGTGAAACTACCCATCTTCAGTATAAACAAATTTTCATCCTCTTTTTGATTGATGTCATACCATGTTTTTCTGATTAAATATTTGTGTAAGTTTAAAAATTTGGATGATGTGTTTGCAAAATTGCTTATTTTTCTCTAAAACAGTAAGTTTTCAAAAATTCCAAACTTTTTTTTAAAAATTTTGCTGTATTTCAAGATTTTTTGTATAGTGATCTTTGATTTTAATTATGAAAGTGGAATATTCGGTTCTTAAATTCAATCAAAACTTAGGTCTTGTTTGGCGCAAAGACCAAAATAATACTACTTTAAAAAACAACAATAATAATAATATATAAATTTTTTTAATCATTCTACACAAATTTTAATATTAAAAAAATATTATTTTACTTCACATACTCAATAATTTTCAATAAAAATATCAACTTTATTTCACATCATAGACCAAAATATTTGAATTGAGTATTTTGATCTAAGATGTGAAATAAAATTAATATTTTTATTGAAAATTATTGAGTATGTGAAGTAAAATAATATTTTTTTATATTTAAATTTATGTAAAATGATAAAAAAAATTTATTTATTATTATTATTTTTTAAAAAAAAAATATATTAATGTGTATTGCACTCCTGTCAAAAATTAAGCTGACCTGTTTGGCGCGAGAACCAAAACAGGACAAAAATTGTACTAATTTAAAAACAACAATAATAATAATAAATAAATATTTTAAATTATTTTATACAAATTCAAATATAAAAAATATTATNTTATTATTATTATTATTATTATTATTATTATTATTTTTAAACTAGTACTATTTTGGTCCTCGCGCCAAACATGGCCAAAAGTCATACAACCTCAAATTTTTTTTAATACTAATACATCCTCCAATTTTAACTTGCTTTCAGCTTCCTTATTCCAAACGCTTTTCTCAGTGCCTAAAGCTTAACCCACTTAAAAGAATTATAATTACCAAATAAATATAGTTTAATGAATACCAAATGCATTCTTTATAAGAATTATTGTATATATATATATAGTAATTAATTATTTTATGTATACTTATAATTAATATAATTATCAATATTATATTAAAAATTATATATAAATATATAATCAAATTAATTATGAAATAATATATATATATATATAATATAATATAATACATATATTATTTATCAACTTTATATATAATTAAAATTATTCTATATATTTAATTTAACTAAAACATCAATTAGTTATATAATACAACAATTTTTATCAAACAATTCTACTTTTAATAGCATATTTTAACAGCAATTTACTAAACAGTATTATAAAATAAACTTTTTTTCATATTTAAATTTTTAAGTCAAAATTATTCTAACCTTAATCTGAGCACTTGGATATGATTGACACAACTAGCAATCAATCTCTTTTATCCATCCAATTCTATGTAGAGCACTACTCTCTATGATAATTCAGGAACATTTTTATGACTCAACCCTATCATAACATAGTTGTAGCAGAAATATTTCAAATTTGTGAATATTTGCAAATCTGGCAAAAAAGTTCATTAACTCTATTCTAAAAAGATCTATATAGAAGTGAAGACAAGCTAATTGTAGAAGCTGTAGAATTGGAATCAGCAACTGATGACAAAATTTTCATATAGCTGTGTACTTTGCAGGCAAGGTCATAAAGATCATTATCATCTCCGTCATAATTTATATTATACACATATAATACAAATTCTAATCAGCCTCATCTTATCCCCACCCGAAGAAAACATATTAAAGAAGAGATTTTCTTTTTCAAACAACGACAACAACAACCAAGTCTTAATCCACTAAGTGGGATCAGCTACATGAATTCTTTGTTTTCATTGCGCTCTATCAATTAACATATTTTTATCTAAGTCTAAATAACTAAGATCATTTTTTATAGTTTATTGTCATGTCTTCTTTGGTCTTCCTCTTCCTTTTTGTACATGAGCAAGATTCAATAACTCGATTTTTCTAACTGGAGCTTCAATCGGTCTACAATTTATATGTCCAAACCATGTAAGTCGATTTTCTCTAAGTTTATCCTCAATTGATGCAACACCAATTTTCTTTCAGATATATTAATTTCTCATTCTATTTTTTCGTGTATATCCACATATCCACCTTAGTATGCTCATTTTTGCAATATTTATTTTATTTGATGTTTTCTCTTTGCAGGCCAGCATCCAGCACCGTATATCATCGTTAGTCTTACTACAGTAGATTTTCTTTTTCAAAATTGCTTCAAAAACTAAATCACCTAAAACGCAAAAATGAACTTTATCGCTGAGATTTGAACTGCACAAGGTATTAACATGCAACAAAGACATTGCAGTCTCCTATTTTTTAGCATTAATAATCTCCTTCTTACACAGCTTAAAGATATCCTTTGATCTATGAGTTCGCTTGTTAACTATGTTTCTTGTGATCCTTTTCCTGAATTTAGTGCTTTTCAACCATGTTATGCCAATGAAAACATCAACCTGACAGGCTTGGGAGAAAGGCTTGACTGCTTCAAATTGGTATTTCAGCTTCACCTACAAAAGTATTTTGTGCTAAGTAACTATTATTTTGAAACGGGAAATACATTGAGAATGGATGCAACCATAATAAGAGACATAGCTTACATCAAAATGATCTCCAAAAGGAACACTGTGAAATTTCATGGCTTCATCTATAACCCAACCATTGCCATCTGCAGTGGGAGTTTTAAGTTGAGTGCTTGTCACTTCACCTCCAAAAATTGATACATAGTGATTGAATTTGTAATTCAGATGCCTCTCGCATGAGTCAGGCTTAAGTTTGTTCCACTCAGTTGACAAATAATGCAGGCATCCAACTTTTTCCATGATTTTCTCTCCTCAAATTCCTTCATAATTGAATCCTTCTGCAATTTGTTTTTGAGCGAGAAAATTCATTTAAAATAAAAATGAAAATTTCATGACAAGGAGAAAATAAAAAAATCACATATATAGCACGTTGAACTTTGTCATTACACATTTCAGATGTCATTGTTTATATATACTCATATACCACTTAAAACTAAAAATATTACGTGGTGTTTTCCTAGCTTAGTAGGGAAGGAGTTTGGCTGAGAACCAAAGGGTCTTAGGTTTGAACTACATTATCACCACAATTTTTAAGTAGGGTGGAGAAAATTATAGTGTCAAGTAGCCAGACAATGTTATAGTCTCTAAGAGGTCTATAAGCACATATATGAAAAGGAAACAAAGTTTAAGTGCTACAATTCTCCTGATACAAAAAATTAAGATGAACGTGCAGTATGATTACATACAAAACAGTGAGAAATAAATAAAATATAACAAAGATTGTATTAGTAATGGCTATCCAAGATGAAATCATAAGACACAAACTTCTTTCTTTTTTTAATCTTTAGTTTTCGCATATCTAATGGAAGGTGCAAGATACATGGAAGTGACAACTCACAGAGACGGCAAGTTCGGCAAAGAAAGCATTTGAGAAACTGAATGCTTCCTCATTGCCTAATAAGGATCCCCTATCCACAACTTGATTAATCCTCAAACTTGGCTCCCTGCTTATCATAGAAGGAAGCTTTCGTTCTCCATAAGGCAGTAATTGTCCTATACACAGGACCTTAGTTAATCTCTTCAGAATGTTACTTGTTTTTTGAAATTATGAAGGAGAGCTTATTGCCATACTTGTTTGCAACGCTGAACACAGAAAAAGACTGGAACTGGAACTTCAGCCTACCATCATCATCTCGACACTTTGCACCATGTCTAGCATTGAGACCACAACCGCTTCTTAAGATGAACAAAAGAACTGGAACGTATACTGTTGCCCAGGACGGGGAAATCACCGTCTTCTATGTCCTCCCAGAGAAAGAAGAACTTGGTTTTATGACCAAATGAATTTCGAGTAAAATCCAACAATTCTTGCTGATAGAAACATTCGCCCCTGCATTGGAACTAGGTGACTGCCGGCATGTTCTTTCGCTTGGTAGTAGCTTGATTTTGATTTTAATCGATTCAACTAAAAATTGACTAGACACAAGCATACATTTCTCACATGTAAACATGTTTGTTGATGTGTGCATGATGTGCAATATTGCGTAAATGTAAGAGAACGCGCGTGAAAGAGGGATATAGGATCTGTCTGTCCATACATACTCCTGTGTTATTATCGGTATGTATAACTATAAAAATTAGGTTTGACAAAGCAAATAAAAATTGACTAAATGTTCTTTAATTCTGAATCACAATAAAAAAAATTTATTTATGATTGCTTTCAACTTTCTCAAACTCAACTGGTGTGATATATTACTCTCTGAAACTAAAGATTGCCATAAGCAAATACCTGAAGCAGTAGTTTTCTCTTCAAATAACATGAAAAATCATTAACAAGAAATTCTTCTGGTGGTAGGGAAAAGAGCTTCTGGAATGATGAATTCTTGTGAGGTGAACTAGGACTTAACTGTCAAGCAAGCATAAAACAATCAGTTAAGCTTGCTGGTGGACTTAAAAGAAGAAATTATTCTGTTTTACCTTCTTTCTTACTTCCTTCTCCATCTTTGTTAGGTAGTCTTTTATAGTTTCTGTTCCTTTGGTATTATCCCAAAAAATCCTTAAATGCAGTTTGCTCTTTGATGCTTGACCAAGTTTCCCTTCAGGAGTAGTTTCAAAAAAAAAAAGGGGAAACTTATGGGTCAGCCAATTCTTCAGATGTATACTTGAGGAAATTGACTTCTGCATGCCCAAGGGAAAATTTGAGGTCAAATGGGCCGTCAAAATTCAAGATCTCAATATGAAGAACAGCTGGTGGGTCTTCCATTGCATTAAACTCCAGTATATCTGCATAGAAATAAAATCTTCGGTTATTTTTCCGAGTTTGAAGTACTGTTTTCATCATATTCATAGCCCAAAAATTTTCCATAAGAAGCTCCAAACGTACATTTTTGCAAGATTGAACTTCATCTTATACTTCCAGAGGGTATTGAACATCTCTTGAAGGTTAAAAGTATTGCGAATGTGAAGTAGTACTCATTGACTAGGATGTCATTTACGTAGGCTTCTAGAATTTTGCCCCTTTGTTCCTTGAAGACAAGGTCCACTATCCACTAGTAGATGCCCCTAGCATTTTTAAGGTTAAATGGCATGACATCATAACAATGAGTGTCAAGGTTTGTGATGGTCGTTTTCTTTGCATTTTCTAGTATCATCTTGATTTGATAGTGATGTGGGACAACATGCAGATGCAGTCCTAATTAGAAATCAGCAAATACTATTAACAGATGAGCATAAAATTATTGAGAATTATTACTGATAATAATTATGTAATAATTAGTAAACTACAAATCCATGAGGCAGGTCAATTTTAAATATCTAGAAACAAATTCAAATAATATCTAGTAGGTTTATCAAATAATTTTAGATAACTCTATCTCAACAAGTTAGAACTAGAGATACGCAGTAGTATAGGTATGCTCATAAATAAAATTACTCAGCAGTAATTTGTCACACAATATAATTTCAAGTTCACATGGATGAGCAAATCAAATAGTTCCAATAACAAATACCACAACAAGATCTCACAGGATTTTCATAATATTCAGTCGATGTTCGGACTTACCTCGAAAGGAGATTCCAGGTCTCAAGACTAAACTGCTGACGCGTTGTGAACGATGTTGCTGAAGGCCAAACTGACAAGATCGAGGTCCGAGGTCTTAGATGACGGCTGTGCTGTAGCGCGAGCAGTGATTGGTCGTGCACAATATTACAGATGGCTAAACGTCGTGCACGATGTGCAGAAGGCCAAACCAGCAGGATCGAGACCCGAAGTCTCAGACGGCTGGCTGCGTGCCCTGGCACGAGCAATGGCTGGTCGTGCACGATATTGCAGATGGCTGCATTAGTCTAAACATTGTGCCCGATGTTGCAAAAGGCTGCTGGAGGCGGCGGCGGAGGTGTGAGCGGAGCCCGCAGGTGAGGTCGTCGCCGCTCGCCGGTGGCCGGAGGGCTGCCAGAGCGACGGCGGTGCAAGTGGAGTCCGCAGGCGGAGATCGCAGGTCGGCGCGAGACTCCCAAACCGACGGAAGCAACATAGAGTTAGTCGAATACCCTGTATTACGGGAACTGTTGGAGGTTGCCTTTACCCTTATTTCCTCCATATGGACAGTTAAGCCAAACAGGCATTTTGTAAATTAAACTCACTCAATAAGATCTTAGTTTCATGAGGGATGTTAGCTAGAATGCAGGTTGAGCTTAATCCACGACAACAACTTCATTGGGATTAATGAGTGGGCTTAGAAGAGTACGATGGTGTTTGATTGAGTGGGTTCAATTAAAAACAAAGCGAAAATTGTACGTTGATTTCACCAAATCAATACCACCGAGAAACAACAAAAGGGGAAGATACGCACCGCAGCCCTGGTTCTTGGAATGAGAACGGCGACACTGTCTAGGTTACAGCGAGAACCCCGTCGGAGGCAGCGTCTATCTACCCTCGTCTAGAACTGCACAGAGAGGGATCCCGAAGTCCCTCGACGAGCTGACCTGACCTCCTCTCCCTCTTCTTCCCTCCCCCCTCACTCTTCCCCTCCACACGAAACATGAACTCTACGCCACCTTTCAAAAGTTACAACTTTTTTTTACTCGATTTGGGTTTTGTGAAACCAAAAAAACTCTATTTTTTTAAAAATATTTTTATGGATATAATTTTATTTCATATCTACACAAAATTTAATTTTAAAAATTAAATTTATTTATTTTATATCTAACACAATTATTATTTATAATAAAATATTCATCATAACATTAAAATAAAATAAATTTTTTTTGTCAAGCAATTAAAATTACTAAGATATATAAAAGACGAAAAGGATCATATTATAAAAGCAATTTAAAATATTTGACCAGCTTTTTTTGATAAAATATATTAACTTAATAATTATATTTCACATAATGCATAAAAAAATCTAGTCTAGAATAATTTCTTGGCAAGAGAAACTCAAATTAAATACTTTTAATTTTGTGCATATGCACAAAAGTAGGAAGTCTGTCACAAAGGTCCGAAAGTAATTACACCGTCATTTTGTTATTTTTGTTGTAACTTTTTTATTTAGTGTACATGTTATTTCATTAATTAATTGTGAACTGAATTGCAACACGCAATGGAGCTAACTTAAATATCATTGCGCAATGCTAAAGTATTCCCAATCGTCATTGATTTTGGTGAGATTTGGAGCAAGTAATGCAGATGTATTATTCACTTTGACTTTAAAAAAACTACTCAATATTTCTATAGGTACATGGTCATTGACAAAAGACGACTTAAACTAAAAGTATAGGTCATAACGCCAAATTTATTCATTAATGAACCGCGTTCAGCAACCCCAACAATAAACACATAGATAACAACACTTAATGAACATCAATTACATACTATTGTGAGTAGCGATTCAGTGTTGTAGTTTTTTGTAGTTAAATTTTTCATGTAATGTTGTGATATTAGTCCGATCTTTATGTTTCTCTGGGATTTCATCTTTGAGTTTTACATGTTTGTCCAATTAAATGTTCTTGGATTCTAGTGATTAATGTTAGTGTAGACATTTAACTAATGGAATTTTTTATGGAATGACAAATGGATGTTGGTCCTTACGCCTTCCCAAGAGGGGGGTGAATTGGGAATAAAAAAATTTCGAATAAATTGTATAAACGAAAACAATAGCAGATAAAAGGCGAGCACAGTCAAATATTCAAAATAGATGAGAAGCAAGTTAAAGTTGCAGCAAAAAGGTTAAACAGAGTACGAAAAGGCAGATCGATCGATTTTACCAAATAGATCGGATACCAAAAAGCAGATTGGTCGATTTCACCAAACAGACCGGATGAACAAGTGCAGCGCAGAAAATAGAAACAAAAAAACCGGTAGATTTGGGCAAGTAGACCAAGACAGCAATATTAACAACAACAACAACAACCAAGCCTTAATCCCACTAGGTGGGGTCGGCTACATGAATCCTTTGTTTCCATTGCGCTCTATCAGTTACCAAATTCTTATCTAAGTTTAAGTAACTAAGATCACTCCTTATAGTTTCTTGCCATGTCTTCTTTGGTCTCCCTCTTTCTCTTTGTACATGAGCAAAATTCAGTAACTCAATTTTTCTAACTGGAGCTTCAATTGGCCTACGATTTAGATGTCCAAACCATCGAAGCCGACTTTCTCTAAGTTTATCCTCAATTGGTGCAACACCAACTTTCTTTCGGATATACTCATTTCTCATTCTATCCTTTCGTGTATATCCACACATCCACCTTAACATCCTCATTTCTGCAATATTTATTTAATTTATATATTTTTTTTTTGCAGGCCAGCATTCAGCACCATATATCATCGCTGGTCTTACTACAGTTTTATAAAATTTATCCTTAATTTTGGATGGGATTTTTNCAGTCATGACTTCCATAATCAAAGCAAAAAGATACAGACTTAAAGCCGAGCCTTGGTGTAATCTAACTGTAATAGAAAAATCCTTAGTCAAACCTTCTTGTGTCCGAACAGNTTACCCAGCCTGCTTGAATCCTGCTAATAACGTCATTATCTATTTCGCCATCATTTTGTATAATTGATCCAAGGTATCTAAAGCGCTCACTCTTCTTGACAATTTGATCACCAATTGTCACATCTCCAATATAAGTATTTCTTTCTTGACTAAATGTGCACTCCATATATTCAGTTTTTGATCTACTGAGATGCAAACCTTTAGATTCTAGAGCATTCCTCCAAAGCTCTAGTTTCGCTTTAGCTCC
>JAEMOT010002866.1:181169-237173 GCA_019297695.1 Apostasia ramifera | reverse complement strand
ATATATATTAGAATTTAAATATTAATGAATTTATACATTTTAATTTATATATAATATTATAAAGTATATGAAATATGTGAAATATGTGAAATGCGTAAAATTTAAATGAATATTATGTAATAGTGGTTATAATATTTACGAATTGATGGTGAAATACGTAATTTCGTGTAAATTTCATGTCCTGTATATAAAAATCCCATAAATTAAATATATATATATATATATATATATATGAATAAATTTTAAATAAATTTTAATTTTTACATAAAATTTTAGCACGTTAGACTCTGGAATATTCTAGAAGTAACAATCTAGTTCATTAGGCAGAATACTGTTAATTATATGGCATGTGTAATTATAAACTCAATCCCTAATTACCTATATGTGCTGATGGCTAATAAAATTTAATTGATCACTTGATGATTCATGACGATCATATATAATCAACTAATTAATTGCAATATAGCTCATTAATTTGATCTCATTAAATTTTTGTGCATGATATATAATTACATGTAATTTGATTAATTCTATTTACACCAACTTTTTAATTACACTCTCTTGATGAACAACTAATTTCATGCTTGTTTATGTTAATAAGTANAGATACATATATATATATATATATATATATATATATATATATATATATATGAGAAGTAACTGATAAATTGAAAATAATATAAGTTATTTAAAAAAAATAGTAATGACTAATTTTAGAAGAGAAATTGTTTCTTCTTATGTAATTTATGAAAATGTGTTGTCTAGCTAATTAAGTTGAAGGGAGAACGAGCCATGCTTAATTAAGGGAATTGAAAAGTTGGAAGTTTATTGATAAAATTTGTTAATAATCAATTTATTATATTAAATATATTATAAATTTATAATACTTAATCTTGAATGTTCTTATAGATACTGTCTTATTTGGTTCGAGCTTTTTTTTTATAAGAAAAAAAAAATATTTTTTTTTAAGTTTAATGAGAAAAAATTTATTTTAATATTAAAAAGTGTGTAAAATATGAAATACTTTAAATTCTAATATTCATATTTGCATTAGATGTGAAATAAAGTTAATTTTTATAGTTAAATTTGTGTTGAACAAAAGAATTGACTCCAATCAAACGAGGCAGAGATGGAGTGATTTTTCTCTGTCACTGAATTAGTCTCCATACTATTAGAAAATAAGAGAGGAGAGAGAAAGAGAAAGAGAAGAGAGAGACGTAAGTTCACTCATGAATGGTGGTCTAAGTTGGGAAAAGAGAGGGGTAAGTTGAGAAATTCTTTCGTCAAGATGGAGAATCGTTTAAAGGTAAATAGACGCACACCACATCAGCAAGTGGGACCCGATTTCATCCACATGGCGTGCTCTTATTTGCATTCAGACGGTACTTCAGTCAAATGCAAGAAGATTTCTCGTTGGAGGGCAATAAAGGTGAGGAGAGAATGGGAGTATAGTTAGAGATACGAGAAAGGAGTTGACTAATTCCACCCAAAAGTAGGGCTATAAATTTTGCTCGAAACTCACTCAAGTTCAACATCACTTGAACTCGATTCAAATTCCTCTTAACTTGAAGTAGGCCGACTCGAAATAAGATTGAGACAACTCGATATCTATAAATCCACAATTCTTAAATATCACGTTACACTTTTATGTAATTAATGTATGTTTTATAGCTTACAAAAAGTATTTTAAAAAATAAGTTATCTGCATAAATATATATTTTTAAGTTTCAATGTTATTATTTATTGTAACAATTTTAAAACTTGAAATGCATATTTACCTAGTACACAAATTAAGTTGATCATTATGCTGATATATATAACTCGAACATGAATAATTGTAACTCAACTCAAACTAAACTTGACTCGAACTCGAAAAGTTAAAACTTAAACTGGGGTTAACTCGCTCATGTTATTTAATTTATCTGTCTGCATGATCTTATTAGATTTCATTTTCTATTTATAGTTGCCAAATTGAATATTGTGTGTTGAACATGCCTAATTTTATGTTCTAATATGTGTTTTTTCAAAGGTGAAAAACACAGAATGTGACACATGTCATCTAATTTATCTTTCAGCATGATATAATTTGATTTCATTTTGTTATTTGGTTGCTGAATTTAATATTAATGTGTGTTCAAAATATCAAAAAATATATATATTAATGTGTGTTGAACATGCTTTATTTTCTAATATGATTAATATGATTAAGCTGTTGCTTTACATATGTCACTTGTGCAATAAAAGCTGGGTATTTCGAGATATTTTTTTAGCTCAACATAAATTTTAATCCTAAAAATCAACTTTATTTCACATTCAAGTTTCAACACAAATATGAATATTAGAATTAACCTTAGTTTGCATCGTCTTAGATACTTTCTAATATTAAAATAAAATTTTTTGTCATCAAACTTAATAAATAAAATATTTTTTCTTTTGTCCAAAAAAAGCTCGAACCAAACGAGGCTTAAAAATTTTCACAATTGCACTATGTAAAGTGAAGACAATTGAATAGACTCTTGAAATGAGAATAAGGAAGTCAATTTTCTAAGAAGTAACTCGTAGGCTGAGGAATTACGAGATTAAAGATTAAAAGAAATTAATGCCATTCTTTTAATTCAACATTTGTTTTAAGCACCGTTTGGTTCGTTGTTATAATCCTAATGTTATGTCATGTAATTTAAATGTCATCTTTTGAAGAATAATTTTACAATCTTATAGAAGATATTTATAATATCATTAAATTAAATAATTATTTTCTTTAAATAATATTATATAATATAACATCAAAATAATATTAAACTAAATATCCCTTTTAAAAAGGAAGAAAAAAAAATATCCCTCTTAATATAATGTATTCATATGATGTCAAATACTGTGTGAACTATATATTTATTCAGTGTATTAAAATTTTAAGTTATAATAAATTAATTTATATTTTTAGTGTATTAAAATTTTAAATTATGATGAGTCAATTTATGAATCAGCTATCGAAGTTATATAGTATTTTTTTTTATTTTTATTTGAAATAAGATTTTCAAGGAGTTGCCTTAAATTAATCAAATTATAATATATATGCAAATTTAAATTCAAATTAAATATGAAAAAATGCACTATAAATATTGGGCTAATACTTCTCTCATCAAACAAATTACTCTCTTGGGTCATGGCTGAGAGCTCTCTGGCCATGGAGGCTCATTCGTTCTTCCTCCTCGAAGCATTGGGCCTCTCCCTCTTTCTCTTCTTCCTTCTCAAGATCTTCGTCAAAAACCCGAAACCCAATCTTCCTCCGGGACCACGGAAGCTGCCCATCATCGGAAACATCCACCAGCTCGCCGGCGAACTCCCGCACCGCCGCCTCGGCCGCCTAGCCCAGAAGTACGGGCCCCTCTTCCACCTCAAGCTCGGCGAGACGGACTTCATCGTGGCCTCCAGCTCGGAGACCGCCGTCCAGATCCTGAAGACCCACGACCTCGCCTTCGCCTCCCGGCCGGCGCTCATGGCGATCAAGACGATCGCCTACGACTGCGCCGGGATGGGTTTCTCCCCCTACGGAGCGTACTGGCGGCAGCTCCGCCGGATATGCTCCGGCGAAGTCCTCAGCAGCAGCAGGGTCAAGTCCTTCGGGTCCATCAGAAGAGAAGAAGCCGGCAAGCTCGTGGAGACTATCGCGGCGGCGGCGGGATCGCCGGTGAACATGACGGAGATGTTCTTGGCTCTCACGAACAACCATCTGACGAGGGCGGCGTTCGGGAAGGAGTGCCGGAGCCAGGCGAGGTTCCTGAGGGCCATGAAGGAGACGATCAAGCTTGCGCCGGTGCTGAGCTTGGTGGACCTGTTTCCTTCCATGGCGTTTCTGAGCGCCATTGACGGATCGAAAACGAAGATGAAGAAGCTGCATAGGGAAATGGATGCCATCTTGGATGAGATCATTGCCGATCATCGAGGGAAGAGGAGTGGGGAAGAAGAAGAAGAAGAAGAAGAAGAAGAAAGAGATGAGATGCAGGAGGATTTGGTTGATGTTCTGCTGAGGATTCAACAGAAGGGGGAGCTGGAGATACCCCTGCAAATGCATCACATCAAGGCTGTGATCTTGGTAAGTTCCAAATTACAATTTTATCCCTTATTAAAAATGAAATTACAATTTTATTAAATCCGAAACTAAACCGATGAATTTGAGTCGATCTAAATTTAGTTGAGTTGATTCTGAATCTTAAAATATTTGGAACCGATTATATAATTCAATTCTCGAGTCTACGTATGAATCTAATAAAACTGAACCAACCTAATTTATATAATTAGTAAAATACAAAATTCTAAAATAATTTCTAACCAACTTTATTTGATTATTTTAAAATTTAATTCTAAAAAGAATAGCTTTTAAATCTCATTTTAGGATATTAAACTAACTATCATATATTCATATCTTAAAATTAAAAATTTATTTTTTAAAATTCATGATTAAATTTTTAGTTATTCATATGTTACATTAATCAAATATAAATTCAACTCTTTTTACCATCTCTAGCTCTACCATATATGTTCTCTTATTAAAAAGTTTAAATGAAAATATTCTTATTATAATATTTATTAGGAAATTTATTTATGACATTAAAAATTATTTATTAGACCCGACCCAACTCAAACAGATCAAAACTCAATGGTTCGGGTCTAAATTGAGTTTATGGATGCATGAGTCGGACGTGAGTCTACGTCGAATTGGCATGAGTTCGATACACAATCGATACGGAACCGAACTAAGCTGACCCATGCACACCTCAAAGATTCAGCGACATGGATGATAATTAGTACCCACTTAAGATTTTTCGTCGATTGCTAAAATTTTAACTCAACAGATGATTATAGGTGTAGCTAAGCCAGACTTATCGAGAATGATGTAGTTACGATTTTACACAAGTATATTAACAACTGTTTAAGATGATGAACAAAACTTGAAAACTATAATTACATATAAAATACTTAAATCTTATCATTTTTTAGAAATTATTATTATTTTCTTAATTAATTACTTGATCAGAGATTAATAATTTAATTTTTCTTCTCTTTGACTAGGATATGTTGGTGGCTGCCACAGAGACCACATCAAGCACCCTAGACTGGGTCATGACTGAGCTGGTGCGCCACCCAGAGGCCATGCACGAGGTTCAGTTGGAGCTCAGACAATCCCTTAAAGGGAAGACAGACATCCAAGAGTGCGACATCGAAGAACTGCACTATCTAAAACGAGTAATCAAAGAAACTCTGAGGCTGCACCCTCCCCTTCCTTTACTCCTCCCCAGAACCTGCAGTGAGAACGTAGAAGTATTGGGATACACGGTGCCCAGCAAAAGCCGCATTATGGTTAACGCATGGGCCATCGGGAGGGATCCCAAGATGTGGCAGGACCCCGAAAAGTTTTGGCCGGATAGGTTTGAAGGGAGTGCGGTCGATTTCAGGGGCGGGAATTTTGAGTACATTCCTTTCGGAGGAGGCAGGAGGATGTGCCCCGGACTGACATTTGCACTGGCTGGCATGGAGCTCTTTCTTGCTCGATTGCTCTACCAGTTTGAGTGGGAGCTCCCCGGAGGAAGGAATCCTGAAGAGCTCGACATGGAGGAGGAATTCGATGGATCTTTGAGGAGGAAGAACCATCTTTATTTGCTTGCATTTCCATGTTCATCATTAGAGAACTGAATTACCAACCTTTTTAGGCTGGATTTATATGAATATTACTGCTCTTCAGATCAGCTTCTGCTCTCTTCCTGAAACAGCATTTCTTATGAGGAACTAGCAAAGGGATTCTTTAGCTTCAAAACAGCAAATTCTTGCGTTATTTTGGAATTGCTATTTGATAGAGTATAATAGCAGTAGCACGAATAAGGTGATCAAATTACACGACTATAACAACCTCCTCCTGGCTCAGCCCATTCCCCGTAGAGATCAGCTAGCTAGCGCATTTCGGGCCTCAATCTTTCTATCAACAACTCAAAGTTTGAGCGAGTTTAAATCAACTTGAAGTTGACTTAAATTTTTTTGACTTGACTTAAACTCGAATTGGTTGAATTCGAGTTAAATCAAAATAAATTATAATTTTATTTCATATTACTAGTAAAAATAAATAATATTTAATATTATAATAATTATTTTGAACAAGTCTTCAGCAGCTTCCAATAATTTTAACTGCTCTAGCTCATAGCACTAACTAAAAATAGAAGAAAAAATTATATACATACCTCACAACAAAATTTTATTTACATATTTATCATCATTTAAAATTTATTTAAGTTGATTCAACTGTAATTTTAAATATTACATATGCACCACCCACATTAACTTCTATTAAAAATAAATAAAATATGCATGCAATATTTTATATGTATGATGTCATTAATTAGCCCAATGTTATTCCAAGAGCATCCCACTAATAAGTATCTCATTGTTATAATCCGGCAGTTGCTGTTGTTGGTTGATTATAGCTTGTAACCATGCTGTCAATAGCTATTGACAATCATGCCGCTCGGCATTAGTCACCGGCATTGTCGTTGCCTCTGTCGACCACCGTCATGATATTTGAGTTAACTATGATTTAATTTTAGTAATATTAATAGAATGTTACTATTAAACATTGAAAATTATGCATAAATAAATCTTAAAGGGAGGTTGATACAAAATATAATCCTGTAAAGTGACATATATGTAATTGCCCAAAAAAAATAATTTTGGACTATTTTATTCGTGGAATTGTGTGGATGAACCTTCTTATTTTTATTGCATAACATTGTTAGTACAAAGCTAAAAATAGACTAAATTTAATTCCTTTTAGTTTAAGCCTATGTGCAATAAGACCTTCTCATTTTTCAAATTAATTAAGTTGATCGTCTAGTTTGAGATAACATGCAAATTGGTTCATTGCTATTAAAATCTTAAGAGAAGGTTTATGCGAAAAAATATGATGAAAAATGAGTATATCAATAAGAAGATTGGAGCAGCCTCAATCGATGATAAGTGAAAAAGTAGGCTTAGATGCTTTAGATATATAAATTGTAGACCGATAAATACTCAAGTAAGCAAAATTGAATTATTTAATCATGCCAGTGTAAACAGAGAAAGAGGAAGGCAAGCAAAAGCATAATAAGAAATTATAAGGAATGATCTTCCAAAGTTAAGTAAGAATTTATTATTATTTAATAAAACACAATAAAAATAAAAAATTTATCATTTAGTAGGATAAATAGAACAAATCGATTCAGTTCAATTCTAATTCATTTCAATTCAGGTCCAGTATTAAAATTATCAGAATCAGATGATTCGGGTCGATTATTGGTTCTATTGTTCGTATAAATTGAAACCGACTAGAACTGAGTTAAGTTCTTAAATTTAGATTACCACTTTATTAGCTTTATCAATTAAATATTTTTTTTAATTAAACTTAGTCTAGAAATACTTGTAAAAACCTGATTGAATTTTAGTCAAGCCCTAAATTTGCTGTAGTATTTATTTAAGCATTTATAGATAATTATGTTTTGAAATTTTACTATTTTATCTGGTTGAAAGATGAGAAGCATGAAAAATTAGAATAACATTAAATTAAAAAATGAGAATTTAGAAATAACTTTAAGGCCGGAACTTGACCCAAAACCACAAAGAATTTGGTTTGAGTCTAATTCGGGTCAAGTAAACTTAGGTCTGTTCCTGTTCCAAAAATTATGAATCCAATTTTTAGTCAGCTCAGATTCAAGTTTCACATGCAACCGATCCAAACGGAATGGAATTATACCTTAAGTCTCATTTAGTTTGAGGTATTTTTTTGACACAGTACAAATTTCAACTGTAAAAATTAATTTTATTTCACATACAATATAAATACGAACATTAAAATTAACTTTAATTCACATCTCACATATTTTTTAATATAAAAAATATTTTTTTTTTTTTAAACTTAAAAAATAAAATATTTTTCTCATCTCAAAAACTCGAACTAAATGACGCCTTAATTTTATATTTTAGTTTGGCAGTTTACATCATTTTTTTGCATAGGGAAAGCAATTTACATCAAAGAAGAAAGTGTGTAAAGTGAGAAATTCAAAGTATAATTTAAATTTTGGATGTAAAAATTCCAAAAACTCTTTTTTGAGTGTGCACTTTGCATCTAAATCTATAATTATATAAAACATTTATATTTGTTCTCTAAAATGTGAAAAATATTTAAAAGGTTACATTAGAATATAAAGACTCATGCATACAATCACCAAACTTCAACATTAAATGAAGATATCCATACAATTTAAACACACAACTTCGATGAAGATAGCCTTTAAAAGTTCTAGTGAAATATTCATTTGTAGAATAATGATTCAAAATAATGATTTCATATGGCCATGTCTTTAGGTGCGAGTTTATTGACTCTTTTTTAATGGACAAAAGAGGCAGTTCATTGGTGATTAGAAGGAAAACGAAAGCAGCTGACTCCATCTAGTGAGATAAAGACTTGATTGTCGTCGTCGTTATTGTTGTATATTAAGCAAATGCGAATTGAAGGCAAAGGGAAAGAAAAGCTACTTTGAAATATTCACTTTATATCTAATTTGGCACATAGCTTGCTAAATGTCGAACAATTGATGGCCAGTGGTTACACAACTTAATTTGAAAATGAAGCATGCGTTATTAATAACAAAAAATGCAAGAAGTCCATAGTAAGTGTACAGATGACAAAAATTAATATATTTTCAGGTAGAATTTCTAGTGAAAAGAATGACTCCAAGACGTAGCTAGCATTTGTAACACGAGCATCTCAATATCAAAGGCTTGAGGCTCTTAAGCACAAAAGGTGAGGGATCTGGATTGTCTTGAATTTGTTCTATTGATTCATGGGAATTAAGCATGCATCTATGGAAGAAAAACACGAAAGTCCTTTCCAAGTGGACAATGGAGAGCCTCTAAATGCCTTGAGTTAATTACATGCTGACTTATGTGCATGGGCCTATGAGAATTACAGCACTTGGTGCAAATACTTTTTGCTCTTTGCTGATGATTGCAATGGAATGAGTTGTGTTTGTTTCTAAAAAACAAGTCAGATTTTTGAGAGCTTCAAAGAAATTCGAAGCTCTTAAAGAAAAGCAAAGTAGGACTTCTATAAAGAGACTATACACCAACAAGTTGGCATCTTATACACTAAAGCGATATGATATAGTCGAATGAAAGAATCACACAGTTGTAGAAAAGCCTAGAAGTAGGCTAAATGCTGGACTCTCGAATCCTTTTTAGGCTGAAGATGTGGCAAGGTCAGTCTACTTGTTGAATATGTCACCCACAAAGGCGGTCCTGAACAAATCGCCATATGAAGCATAGAGAGGTAGAAAACCATCCATAAGAGATTTGAGAATTTTTGTTTGTGTTGCCATGCGGTGGTAAGTTGTCATGTTCATCAATAAATTGAAAATACTAAAATAATATGTTTTTGTCGAATATTGCAGTCAATCAAAAGCATATCAGATATAATCCACTTAGTCGCAAGGTAATTATAAGGAGGGATGTAGTCTGACAGAGGGATGTAGTCTGCTATGAAAATGCATGCTGGCAACTCGAGTTCACATCTCAGCTAAAAATTATAATCCAATAACTGAAGGTGTTGATCCAATTCTCATAAATTCCAAAATCCCATCAAAGTCACCTGCTTTCTCTACCATCAACTTCAAGATATAGCAATTCATCCTCTTTAAATAAATTCTATGATGAAATAACTGCTAAAATGCTTAAATATTTGAGAGAGAACTATGAATCATGCCAACAAAAGACTGGCAGAATGCAATGAAAGAAAAGCTCATGACACACCAGCAGAATGAAGCATGCGATATGTTTCTCGTGCAAGTTCAAAAAAAACTATCATGCTGTTGGAACCACAGAAAAGGGCCAACTCAAGGTAATCCATGTAGTAATATCATTTGGAATTCATTCCGTTTGAACTCGTGTTTTCTCCATCACTATTATTTTGAAGAGCCATGGACAATTTATTTGTGAAAATGTATGTCTATTGAAATACGGATATTTATTTTACAAATCTACTAATTATTGTTGATTTAAATAAATAATTTCACATTATTTTATTACTTTATTTAAAATATTTAAAAAATATTTTTACTTATTAAATTAAAAAAGATAATAAAATATATTTTATGATATTAACAAATAATAACTTAAAATGAAAATCAAAACTCATATTTAATTAAGTGCAGTATATTTTTATTGTTGATGTTGTACTTGTAGCATAAAATATACTGAAAACTTAATTAAAAATTAGCATAAATTTAATAATCGCATTAATATTTAATAATTATTATTAAAATTATGTGAAGGAGCAAATAGAAATGAATTTATCATTGTATGCCTTTTTGTTGATAGTCATATATGGCTCTTCTAGTTCACTTGTAGCTGAATTTACCCGCTACTTGCAAGCTGAAGGCGTGAATGAAATTTATTTACAAAATAGTTCAAACAAATTAATTAATAGATTGCATGCATACTCGCTTAAATGTTCTTGGTTGATCACTGACAACTAAAAAAATCATAAAAGTTGATCTCAATTGTATAAGATTATTATGTGTTGACGTAGGATGTGGGGATCCCGGGAAACACCAAAGAAAGAGAGTTCCGGGAGACGGCGGTGCGCAAAGAGGGTGAGCCCGTTAACGGAGGCTCAGGGAGAAGATTAATCTGAAACAACCAGGAAAGCACACAGAGGTTTAAGGTGGTTCAGGGAGGAAATCCCCTACGTCCACCGGTCGGTCAGCGAAGAAGTTTCACTAATAGGAAAATGATAGCCTTGAAGGCTGTACAATGCTTTGAGAAGAGTCGAAGAAGGAAAAAGAAGAAGGAGAAGAAGAAGAAGAGGAAGAAGAAGCCAGGTGCTCCTCAGCCGGAGTCCTGTTACAATCGAAACCCTTTTGGAGAGAGAGTTCTGTTTTTCGTCCTGCTCCTTTCTGTCTGTCTGTCTGTATGTATCCCCCCGTCTGGAGAACTGTTCAGCGATATTTGTAGGCAGGGATGGTGCAGCTTCACCCAGGTTCCCTGGTTTTCCGGCGGAAAGGTGATGGACGATCTCCGAGCGCCGTTTATCTGTCATCGGAGAGATTTGCCATTCGTACGGGAAGATGATATCTTTTAATGCTGGTACTTCTTCTAGGAAAGAACGTCTGTACGGAGAGCGGCGGGGTTAGGTGAAGTTGATCGTGACAGGCGTTTACCTCGTAGCCTCGTGCCCGAGGTTACGAAGGTTGATCCTGGATCGTCGTGGGCGAGGGTTGGCTGAACCCTCGTGCCCGATGTTTGAGCTGGGTCAAGAGTCCTGTAAAATCTGAAGCTGGGTCAGCAAATCCAATCAATCAAGTACAAACCTGGCAGGCGCCACGTGTTCGGCCAGGATGCAGCGCAGGAACCACGTGTTAACATTATGTAACTAAAAAAGAATTACTTGCTTTTACTTCTAGTGGAAGGAACTTCTTTTGATCATATATAACATTGAAAGGCTATCAAATTGAAGGCCATTTTATTCTGTAATAAATCTTCATATAATATCATCTTAATTATTATATCAAATTGAAGGCCATACTTCTAGTTGTTCTGAAAAATTAACCCCACAGCATCATTTTGGAATAACAAAATTAATTCCACGATAACAAAATGGAATAACAAACTGAGAGGTCAATGTGCTCGTATAAATTATACTTGAATGATTTATATAATCATACAAATCATAAATGTAGAGTTGTCTTATAAAATTTTTAAAATTATGATTAATTTGCATTATTTGCTTAAATTTAGGAGCTCGGATGCAATTTACTTTGTTCGTTAAGGTACGTAGAATATAAAAAAATTAAATTTTATATTTGAGGTAAAATAAAATTAATTTTTAATATTTAAAATTATATAATATAAAATACGTGATATGAACAATCAATCTTACTACCCTGACCATGTTCAGCATTTTAACTGGCTCGACGTAATTTAATTATAAACCATTTATGGTAATCAATAAGTCGGGTTAGTTTTCGTATATTTTTTTTATTGTAGCGGTCAAAGATTTTTGGAAAATGAAGCCTAAGTACTCGCTTGGTTATTTCTCCCAACTAAAAATTTTATTTTATTATAAAAAATAAAATAATATTTTATATCTCTCTACACAAATTTTAACATTAAATAATCACTTTATTCCATATTCAATATAATTTTTACTATAATTAATTCATTATATTTTATATCAAATATATTTTCAAAAATCTTCATAAATTTTTTCAAATCATCTCTTTTTTCTTCGACCCATACAGCATCACAACTCGGGTTGTGGGAATCATATACGTCGGATTCTGCAAGCTCTGCTAGGGCTAACATGCTCTTTTGAAAATCGTTGCACAACGATTTGTTCTTGAGTTGATTTGACTTCAACTCAAGATTACATTGAAAGTTTTCTATTCGATCTCAATTATATTCAAAGAATGAACAAGAATTCAATATGATCTCGATCTGAGTTAGGTTTGGCTCATTTATTATTATTTCAGGTATGATCTTAGCTAAAGTCAATTCGATTTATAATTACTTTTCGATCTTCTGGCCAAATATTATATATGTGTAAATACATATATTCATTCACTCAACATAAGCTATGATCATTTATCTTGATCTAATATTTTAAAATAAAAATAAAAAAAATTATATTATAATAAATATAATTTAAATAAAAGCCATCGAGAAAATTTTAATAAAGCTTTCTTTTTTTTTTCTTTAAATTAGGGACAACTTAAATTTTCTTTTTTCTTTTCTTTTTATAAAATTCCTCATACTGAGAGAAACATAAATACTACTCTATAGCAACATTAAGAGATTTTTTTTTGAAAAATTGTCACTCATATCTACTCTTCTCTAATTTTTTTTATTCTATTTCTCTAATTTTTATATATACTTTTTATACTTTTTATTTTTTATTAATACAAAGTCTAGCTAAAAAGTAACACTAGTATGCATTACATTGTTAGATCTATAATGCACAATTATGGTAAGGAGTATTAAAAATATGATTTCATCAAAATTAATACATAGTGAAGTTGTTGAATGGATAGCTAGTTTCCATCGATAGATTGTCTTTCCGTTTTAGTTTGTCGAGAGATGCGCGAAAAATTAAGATTTAAAAATTCATGTTATTTCATATTCAACAAAAATACGAATATTAGAGTTAACTTTATTTCACATTTTATAAAATTCTCAATATTAAAATAAATTTCTTTCATATTAAATTCATAAAATAAAAAAATTAAAATTTTCTCTTATTTAAAATTCAACCCTCGAATCAAACGAGCCTAAAGAGTCAAATTCTGGGATAACAAGAGTGTATTAATTAAAAACTATATATGTTTACTAAATGCTTAATTAGAGGGAGGGTGAGGGGAAAAAGGAAGGCAATTTGATCATTTTTAAAAATAATAAATGTAAAAATTATTTGATAATTTTTATAAAATCAGAAGATCAGATGTTTTTTTTTAAATTATAAATCTGCCTGTTATTATATTTTAAATTAAAAACCAAAGTATAATTTACCCTATAATTAATGACAAAATTAAAATCAAGAATTATAAAGTTATCAAATTATTGGATATCTTTACAGCTAAAATAGTCTAAAACTAAATTTTCAAAATTCTTTTTTTTTTCTCGTTGCATTCGAAATAATTTGGTTTTATTAGAGAACATATGGCATATTTGTTAAATTTTAAATAAAACTAAAATTAAAATTAAATGAAAATATTTTAATAAAAAATTATGAATAATGTGAAATAATATAAATTATTAAGTTAAAACGTGTGAAAGATGTGATATAAGTTAATTTTTAATTTAATATATATGTATTATATAAAAATAAAATTATTTTTTTTATTTTGAATTTCATATATAATATAAAATATAGTTAATTTTTAATATTAAATTTTGTGAGTGATGCAATATATTTGATTAAAATAATTAAATTAATTTTAAGCATGTTAAACAAATAAAGAATATTCAGTAAATTACAGGTGAGTGTTGAGATTGGAAAGAGAATATAAATTCATTTTAATTTTTTAAAATTTACAAAAAAAAAATCCTTGGAGTAATAGTCACAATCAAATTGGCCTTGCAAACCCTTGGCAGTATTCTTTTCAAATATTTTTAAAATTTTAAGATTAAAAAAATAAATTTAATATCTCAAAATAAAATAAAATAAAATCTCTATCTTCGCCTATTTTTATCTTGAAAACTTCAAAATTAAAAAGTTAAAAATTTAAAAACAAAAGAATTTATAATTTAAAGATATCTCAAATTCTAAAATTAAAAAATTCTCATATACTTGAGTCCATATTTTAAAATTTTTAATATTTTGATTCATGATTTTTAAAATTTTGACATCTAAATTCTAAATTTTTTATTATTAAAATTTTAAAATTTTCAATTATACCGTCCCCTCACTCTTTCTTTTCTCTTTGTGTGTGTATGCGTGTGCTAGTGGCATAAAAAAGAGAAAATATAATTGAAATTTAAAAATAATTAATAACAAAAAACTAAAAAAAAAACTCAGATAATTTTAAAATTATAAAATTATTTAATATTATTACAATCTCAAAGACCTAAATAATATATTTTTATTTGATTGGTGATATTCTTTATTAAAGGCTGGGACTCAATCTCTTTATATTTGGGATCAAATCAAACTTAATTTTTGAATATAACAAAAGAAGAGAACATATAAATATTATTGTTCAACTATTTTGGCTATAAAGATGACAAATATTATATTTTAACGCCTAGCATCGATCGTATAAACAAATCAAAACTATTGTCACCTAAGTTTTGTCCTCAATGTTAGATGTTAGACGGCCACCATCTAAGTATATTCTCACGTAAAAAAACAAGGCAGTTAGAGAGTGGTCATTGTGGACGTATTCACTCAGGGATAAGGGAATAATCTCAAAAAGCATGCCCAAATATGACCGAGCTTGACACTATTATGAAACTTTTCTGTCACACTTAACTCGTTCAATTCAGCACATGACTCATTCCCTATCCGCACCGGCGACTTTCGAAATATAAGGAGCTGGTGCTCGTGTTCTCGGTATTAAAATTTTTGTTCTAATTGATAATGTAATTAAAATTATTATTTGTATACCTGTAAACAATAATCACTAATAAAATAATAAAAAAAATTTAAATAACATTGCTTCCAATGATGATTGATTTGGTCAATTTCACCCTGCCCGTTGACAGTCTCTCAATTTTGTGCAAAAATTAAAGTTCGTATGTATTTTATTTTATTCAAAATTTACTTTTTTTTTAATATAATATTAATTTACTAAAAAATATTAATTAAACTTAAAATTGATTCAATATATATATAAATATATATATATTTTTAAAATTATTTAAAATATAACTAGAAAAATTTATGTTAATAAATATGATATAATAATTTAAGCACAAGACATGAATTTATAAATTCACATACAAAATATAAATGTGACGAGCATTAGCTTATGGCGATCACCCGCCGTCTCCTCCTCCTCCTCCTCACCACCATCACGTCAATGAGTTCAAGTGTCCCGGAGATCGGTTATGACTCTTCGCATTGGCCTTCTATGCTTTCGTCGGCTGAGGGAGTAAGAACTGCGGAATTGTACTGCAGAATAGCGCTGGACATGTTAAGCCCACAAAACACAGCCGGCCGCGTGAGGGGCCATCTCACCTTGTTGTTTCTCTATCACGCTACCATGTCGAACATCGGCCGCTTAGCCTACTATCACCTCAAAGCTTATGCCCAGCAGCATCTGCAAAGTACTAGCGGCCCCGCGGAAGTAGTGACCCTTTTCGTTATGCTCGTCGTGCCACTTGTTCTCGAGGGTGAAGTTGGTTATGAACCCGTCAGGGCTATCCTTGTTGGGGGTCCTACACAGTACATTTAGTTTATTGTTATCTTGATGTTGTGTCATGTAATAACATTGACGATCATCTGCTTGATTAATATTCTGCTTAATTTTTATGTTGGAATTTTCTCTGTCAATCGCTTGTTCAATGGTACCTCTCCCTTTTTACTTTAGGCATTAATAAAGCTTGGTTTTACGTGTGTTGCTAAATGACGTTTGGTTTAATATTATTTTAGTATTATATCATGTTATTAGTGTTGCCTCATGATCCATAAAGCGATATCTGGAGCGTACATGTGGAGAAGGCCCAATCTTCACAGATCAGAGCAATAGTACAAGTCGAATAGCCCCGCATCGAAGAGCCCTCAAGTTGAACATCTGTACCGACATGGTATACTTCAAAGAGTGCGCGGAATGGCCCCTCACACCCCATTGTAGAGGTATGGTCTGTTTCAGGCACCGTACATCCATACAAGCATGGTCACCGACCACCAGGACAGGGAGGACGGTCCTTGAAGCACTCTAGGCCATCCTCCATATGTTAGAGTTGGGAAAAATTTAGACTATAAATTGTAATGCAATAGGAGGAAAAGGGTGTCCTTTTTCTAGAGCCTCATTCTCCAAGAATCTCCACTGTAATCTATTTTTCAACTAGTGAAGCCCTTCATAGCCGCCCAGAGAGAAGCGTCATGATTTTCCGTCTCATCAGTTTCCACGTCAAAAGTATTAATCCTATTTAAATTTTTAACAACTATTAAAAATTATCTTCTAAAAAATTATGATGTTAATACTAAAAGATGATCATATCCTTAAGCCCTATTTGGCAATGAGCTAAAAATCATGACTAAAATTAGTTATGGCCAAAATCTTAAATTTATTTTAAAAAAAACTTAAAAAAATATTTTATATTTCATCTCGCACAAATTCCAACATTAAACAATCACTTTATTTCACATCTAATATAATTCTCAATAAATCAATCAACTTTATTTCACATCCTACACAATTTTTAATATAACCAATTTATTTTATTTTATATCATACAAATTTTTTAAAAATAATTAAAAATTTCAATCATATCTTCTTTTTTTTCTTATTAGCAAACAAAGCCTAAATGGCCGGTAATTAGAATTTTAAGGGGCTTGCCGCTTGCCCTTAGTATTAATTTAAACCTGAAACTTAATTATTATCAGAATTGATATTTATATATATCTACAACTTTGAAGTTCATTTTTATTTGAGGTGGCGATAGAACAAAACATTCGAGATAAATTTTATTATTTGTCAAAAATTGAGGTGGAGAATGTCAATATTCAATTTTGAAGGTAAACTAAGTTAAAGAAAACTTATTAAAAAAAAAAAAAAAACCAAACAATAAAGAAAACTTATGTTACATTAATTTTGTATCATCATAAATGATAGTTGCATAATATTATTTTATACGACTAAAATCATAAAAAAAATAACATTGAATTAAAAAATGTGAAATAATAATAATAATAATAAAATTTTAATTTTGTATAAATTAATTTAATAAAATCAAATTTCAAAAAGCTCATGGCGTCACCCTTAAATAAATTAAAAAATATATATATTTTATTTTTTAAATTTAATGCGAAAGAAATTTATCTTAATATTAAAAAATGCATAACATGCAAAACAAAATTAATTTTAAAATTAAAATTTATATTAAATGTGAAAATATTAATTTTTAATATTCAAATTTGTACTTAATGTGTAATAAAATTGTTAAAATTTATAATAAATTTGAAATATTATTAACATATTATTTATGCTAGCTTGCCAAATAAGGCCTTGAGCTCATATATAGTTAATGATATATATAGATAATCTTATTACATATTATAGATTCGCTTCTCAAAAGGTGATATTTAAATGATGTCAGTACATCTAAATAATATGACATAATATCAAAATAACATCAAACTAAATATCTGTCTAAATAATTTTTGAAAATTAACTTATTATGTATGCAAGATTGCATAAATTAAGCTTCAAGTAGGGGTGCAAGAATAGACCCGATCTGATAACCCGACCCAAACCCAACCCGAAAATATCAAGTTAGGGTTGAATGTTATCTTGATGTTATGTTATGTTATTTAGAGAAAATAATTGTTTGATTTAATGATATCTACAAATAATTTTCTATTAGATTATAAAATTATCAGTTAAAAGATGATATTTTATGTCATGACATCTAGATTACATAACATAATACCAAGATAATATCGAACCAAATGACCCTAAAAAAAATCTAACTTTATTTAAAGGGTTAATAGCAATTAGGTCTATTAAGTTTAGACTTATGTGCAACTAAGCTCTTGTAGTTTTTAAATTAATCAAATTGATTTTACAGTTTAAGTTAATATGTAAATAAATTCTCTAATATTAATTAAAGTGTCTAATAAAGATTATTTTCTCTATTTAATAAATTAATTTGAATATTACTTTTTATTATAAATATTTATTAAGATATTAAATTAGTTAAATTAGTTTATTAGTTAGGAAAAAGGACTTATTGAATTCTATTATTAATGTCAAAGGACTTATTGATCTAAGAACTTAGTTAATTTAGAAGCCAGAGGAACCTAATTATTACGTACACTTATTTAAATCTATTAGGGCCTTGAAATAAAAAAAAAATGAGATTTATGTATAAGATACAGAATTCCGAAGAAATTACAGATTTTTACACTAAGTTTTAAAAAAAAAATACTAAATATTTTATTAAACTCCAAATCCTAAATTTTACAGTTTAAAACTAAAATTTAAAACTATAAATCCAAATCTCTAAATTATTTTAAAAAGTGAAACTTGAACTGCATTGCAAAAAAAATAAAAAAGGGGGTAATTTCACTTAGGCCCCTGAAGTTTACTCGGTTTGCTACGCAGGTCCACATTTTGAAAATATGCCAAACAGGTCCCAAAATTTACTGTATAAATTATTGTGATCCTTCTGTGACGGAATCAGTTAAACGCGATTAAAATTACGAAAATATTCATTTTTACCCTTCCCTATTTTCGGCCACCCACCGTGCCGACGTCCGCGCGCAGGCTGCCGGCAGCCCGTAGCCNGCCGGCGACGCTGCGGCGACCCGCGTGCGGACGCCGGTGCGGGTGGACGCTCGCGCATAGGGTGCGCAGACACCAGCACTTGTGGCAGCGCACGCGGCCGCCTACGGGCGAACGCCAGCAGCTGCGCGCTACTGGTCACCTGCGCCGACGTCCGAGCCTGTGAGGGGTACAATTGTAATTTCACATTAACTTTTTTTTATTTTTAAATTAAAATTTTGATTTAACGGAAGCTCTTTAATTGGACCTTATTGAAAGTTTTTTATAAATATTTAGTATCACAATAACATATACAGTAAATTTTGGGATCTGTCTGGCATGTTTTCAAAATTATGGACCTGCGTGGCAAGTCGAGCAAATCTCAAAAGGCTGAGTGAAATTACCCCTAAATAAAATTATTCCATTTAGATTTGGTAAAACTCAGGCATTCATCAGAAAGCCTGTAACAGCAAACATGACATGAAGAAAAGAATAATATATATTTTTCTAATGTCATCGTTGTCATTGGTTTCATCTTCATTCTTATAATTTTTCTTTGCAAGGCCGGCAGTATAATTTTAAACTTGAAGTTTAATTTATTCAATCTTGCATACATAATAACTTAATTTTCAAAAATTATTTGGGCAGATAGATATTTAGTTTGATATTATCTAATTGATATTATATCATAAGATATACTTACATCATCTAAATGTCTTCTTTTGAGAGGCAGTTTCATAATATTTTATTAAATTTTTATAAATATCATTAAACTGTATATGAGCTGAAAGTCTTATTTCGCAAGCTATCATAAAAAATATTTTAAATTTATTATAAATTTTAATAATTTTATTATACATTAAATACAAATTTTGATATTAAAAATTAATATTTTTACATTTAATATAAATTTTAATCTTTATTTTGCATCTTATACACTTTTTAATATTAAAATATTTTTTTTATATCAATTTTATAAAATAAAATATATATTTTTATTTATTTAAGGGTGATGCTTATTAAATTAATTTATACAAAATGAAATTTTGATTATTATTATTATTATTATTATTTCACATTTTTTAATTCAAGTTATTTTTTTTTTACGATTTTATCCTTATAAAATAATATTATGCGACTATCATTTATGATGATACAAAACTAATATAACATAAGTTTTCTTCATCATTAGTTAGTTTACCTTCAAAATTGAATATTAACATTTTCCACCACAAATTTTAACAAATAATAAAATTCATCTGAAATTTTTCGTTCTATCACCACCTCAAATAAAAAGGAACTTCAAAGTTGTTGATGTATATAAATATCAATTCTGATACTAAAAATTTCAGATTTAAATTAATACTAATTAAGGGCAAGCGGCAAGCCCCTTAAAATTCTAATAATTACCATTTAAAGATATCATATTAAAAGATAATTTATGTTTAAAGACAACATGATATAATATTGAGATAATATTAAATCAAATGTTATTTAGTAACACAAAATCAAGCTTTATAATTAATGCCGAAAGTACTACAAATTTAAGGGAGAGGTAGCATTGAACAAGCGACGGACATAGAAACTTCCAACATAAAAGTTAATGAAGCGGGATATATATTAATCAAGCAGACGATTTTCTGACCGTCAATATTATTTATCGAAAGACGATATTTAGATGTCATTACATGTAGATTACATGAAATAATATCGAGATAACAACAAATCAAATGCTCCTTTAAGGATTGAACGACACTGTAGGACCCCCAACAAGAATAACATTGGCGGGTCTGTAACCAACTTGACCCTCGTGAACGTTTGGCACGATGAGTAAAACGGAAAGTATCACTCGTTCCGTGGCTGCGGTCGGGCCGCTAGTACTTGACAGATCATGATAGGCGCGAGCTTTGAAGAAAAAGTGGACTGACGAACCGATCACAGACCTGGCAGCTTCAAGGACAGAAGCCAAGATGAGATCGCCCCTCACGCGGCCGGCTGTGTTTTGTGGCGTTAACAAGTTCAGCGCCATGCTGCAGTAAAAGATCGCAGTACCTCGTCCCCCAGGCGACGAAAGCAAGGAAGGCCAATCCGAAGTGAGATGACCGAGCCCCAGGTCACTTGAACTCGTTGACGAGATGGTGGCGAGGAGGAGGAGGAGGAGGAGGAGACGGCGGGTGATCGCCATAAGTAGCTAATGCTCGTCTTGATGAGCCACGGCAGGCGCCGGACCGCCCTTTAATACATGCGGCTTGCAGGGTCGCAGCTGCTTAATATTTCTTAATTTTTTTAATTTAAATTTTACATTTATAATTAGTCAACTTTAAATTTATGAATTAAAAATTTAAATTTAATATTCAAATATTTAATTTAGTTAGACTTTTGATTGAGATATTAAATGCAAATTTAAAAAAATTGTGTATAAATTCACAATAAAAATTATTAAAAATTATAATTTCTCATACAAATTTAAAATTTAAATTGGATATATATATATAACCTATTTTATATTCAAATGTAACATTTAAAAAGTTATGAGTAAATTAAGATTAAAATATTAAGAGTCATTAAAATATGTAACCTAATTACATGCATATTTTTCTATAAAAATATTTATTATATATTAAAAATAATATTATAAATTTACGTTTATATATTTTTGTATGTGTATTTATAAATTCATCTCTTGTACTTAAATTATTGTATGCAATTTTGAGTTTAATTAATGTTTTTTTAGTAAGCTAATGTTAAATAAAAAAAAGTAAATTTTAAATCAAATAAAATACATACAAAATTTTAATTTTTGTACCAAATTGAGAGACACACAACACGCAGGGTGAAATTTGACCAAATCAATGCATCATTGGAAGCAATATTATTTAAGTTTTTTTATTATTTTATTAGTGATTATTGTTTACAGGTGTACAAATAATAATTTTAATTGCATTATCGATTAGAGCAAAAATTTTAATATCGGGTGCCCGAGCACCAACTCCTTATAATATTTCAAAAGTTGCGGGTGCGGATAGGAAACGAGTCAAGTGCTGAATTGAATGAGTTAAGTGTGACGGAAGAGGCTCGTAACAATGTCAATTTAAGCCATATTTGGGCATGCTTTCTGAGGCCATTCCCTTATCCTTGAGTCAATACGCCCACAATGACCACTCTCTAATTGCCTTATTTTTTTGCGTGGGAATATACTTAGATGGTGGCTAACATCTAGCAAGCCATCGAGGATAAAATTTGAGGTGACGATAGTATTAATTTGTTGATACGATCGATGCTAGTCATTAAAATAAAATATTTGTCATCTTTACAGCCAAAATGGTTGAATAATGATATTTATTTGTTCTCTTCTTTTGTCATATTCGAAAATTAAGTTTGATTTGATCCTAAACATCAAAAGATTGAGTTGCGGAATAGCTGGCCTTTAATAGAGAATACTATCGTTCAAATAAAAATATAATTTACCATATATCAAATAATTTTACGAGTGACCTACTAGTCTTTTTATTTATTTTTTACCGTAGAGCTTAGCTATTCAAAAGATATCGTAGTTTAGTTGGTAGTTAATATAGATGCTTCAATTCAAATTTATAGAAATATTAACTGTTGTGACGAGAGAACAATCAGAAGGACTTTTGTACGTGGAAAACCGACTGAGTGGAAAAAACTACGGCTCCTTTCGAGGAGGCTTGAATGATTTTCACTAGAAATAATTTATCTTTCATTACAGAAGAAAAGTTGGGGGGTTTTAAGAAGAAGGGAAATCAGCCCAAAAGAAGATCTCATTTTCCCGTTACAATGAGATTCTTATACGGTGATCTACCCTGTGGACTCATTTCAATGGAATGGGCCTCAGTTCCAGTGTCAGACTATCAATGCCTAAGAGGGGGTCCCTGGCCTCGGTTGTCTGATGTACGGACGGTACAGTCTAAGGGCAGGGAGGCCCATACCTCCTGAAAGCACTATGGTCCCTGATAATGCGCCTGGATACCGGTCAGAACTGGCCTCTACTGTTCGTCTCGACCTCTTCGATGTATGCCATTCGGGGTGGTGCTCCTTCTGTTCGACATCGGGCGCTTGTGACGCTGATGCCAGGTAAGCTTCCACGTGTAAGCTCCAAATGAGTTGGCACAGATTCAGATGCAACATGCCCCTCCAATAGTTGTGAAGCGTATTGATGTGCATGCCCAAGTGCCACATAGGCCAGTGGAATCTGTATAAATACCTGTGGAACATTGGTAGGTACTCCTGTTGGTCCTAGAAAGAGAGTTGGTGCGGCAATGGATATGTTCTCAGGTGTTCTGGGTTCGTGCGGGACGAACCTCCTGAAGCTGGGGCTCCCGCTCAACCGGGTCAAGCGAGTGCAAGACTACCACCCATTCGTGAGGAGGCACCGAAGAGGCCACGAATCTGTCTCTCCAACGCAGGGGGAGGTGTGCGCGCGATGTCCAGATCCCTTCAAGGCGACGCTCGTGTGGCTCCCCCAGCAGATAGTACCGTCATCGTGGTTGATAACGAAGTGCGGCTAGCAAGAGAAGGCGCAGAGAGCCAGCCTTCCGTTCCTCTGTCTACTGAGGCCCCAGATGAGTCGCCGCGGGACCGAAGTACTCTGACCCCTGTCTCATCCCCTTCGGGACCCCCAGTTGGTCCAGAGATCCCGTCAGGGGGCGGCCAGAAGGGAACCAACTCTGGTAGTTCGAACGAGCATTTCTTTGCGCGCAACATCTGTTCACACCTTGACCAAGTCGAAAAGCAGCTAGCAAGCAGGGATCAAGCGGCGGCGCTCACACAGAAGATGAAGGAGGCGCTTTGCCTTCTTCACAGACAGGAGCCGTCTGAGCCGGAGAAGACGATCATGGAGCTGGAGTCGAAGTGCGCTCACTTCAAAGGCGACGTGGAGTCGGCGGTGGCCAAAGTCGAGGAGCTGAAGAAGGAGAGGGCTGTTCTGGCGGCCCGAGTAGAAAAGCTGGAGGAAAGAACCGTCGTCAAAAAGAGTTCACGCGAGCAGTTCAGGGTCTCCTCGCAGAGTCGGAGTTTGGGCTCTCTCCTTAGGGAGTCTTTTTTTTTGACGAATTGTAAAAGAGAGGTCTTAATGAAATGTTTGTTCGTGGAACGTGCCTCTTTTACTATTATTGATCATTCTAACGTGACAATTGGGAGAAACGAGGCGAGGCGCGCATGCCAGGCAGGCCTAAATCCTCAGTATTAGACAGTTTAGAGGTCGTCCTCAGGGAGTGGAACTGTCGGGATCCAGGAATATAAAAAGGTTCGTGGCCCAACTATGGGTCCCTACTACTGTCATTTTCCTGGGTTCACGATGGTTAAGAAATCGCGGAGCAGAGCGAAGGAAATGTGGAGTGATTACCACGCTCTTTGAGGTGAGCTCAGTGTCCTTCCTCCACATACCTTTGAGACGGAGGTGCAGCAGGTGTGGGGGAGGGACCCGGAGGTCGGTTTGGAGTATCCGGAAGTTGGTTTACGACCTTGCCGAAAAGAAAGATTGCCGTGTGCCTCCATCACCTGTGCGGCGGGCTGTTCCTTTCCTTCCAGTTGGAGTTTGTGAACGTCTTCAACCACTTCGGCATCGTTCCCATGCAGCTCCCGCCGAATGCGGTCACCATGATCTACTGCCTCATCAAGGAGTTGCGACGCCGACAAATCCCTTGGGATATCGACATCTTTAAGGTGATCTTTTAGTGGGAGGCGAACCCTCGACTGCACGGGTGTTTCGTCTTGAAGGGCAGGTTCTGCCAGGTGTTCAAGGTTAGGGACACCGGTTTTGCAGACTGGTACAAGAGGTTTTTCTTCGCCGACCTCTGCGTAGTGATTTATGTCGTTCCACGAAGGGTAGGTGAGGCGAGGTTTTTGGGGGAATGAGTTGGTTTTGAGGATCCATATTTTCAAAAAGTGGACAAAATCCAAAAATGCAAGCACGATGTAGAGGACTACCTGCGTGATCTTGAAGACAACGTGCAGGTTTATACAGGTAAGGTTTCGGCGGTTGGCCTTTTCCTTCTTTTCGGTTCTGACTTCATGCCTGTGTTGTTTGCAGGTCAGCCAGAGCTTGAACTAGGCTAGTTTCGACTTCGACAGATTGGGAACAAGAGAGTTCCCCATGATCGACTGGGGCCTTCTCGTCGTCCGGCGAAGAAGAAACGGGCAGTACCCGGAGCCTCAGCGATGGGGACTTCTTCGGCAGCGCCTCTTATTTTCGATGAGCGTGAGGACGACCTGGCATACATAGATGACCTGCAGGTCAGTGACGATCCCGAAGAGCAGCGCGAGAAGCATGAAGACAAGACGGGCTCTGGCGTCAAGGGGTCGGCTTCTGCTAGTCAGAGCATCGAGGAGTCCAAGGATGGTGTTCGGGGAGAGGGGACGACGTCCGCGCCTATGAGGGGTACAATTGTAATTTCACATTAATTTTTTTTTTTGATTTTTTAATTAAATTTTTGATTTAACGGAAGCTCTTTAATTGGACCTTGTTGGAAGCTTTATATAAATATTTAGGACCACAGTGACCCATACAGTAAGTTTTGAGACCTGTCTGGCATGTTTTCAAAATTACGGACTTGCGTGGTAAGTCGAGCAAATCTTAGAAGGCTGAGTGGAATTACCCCTAAATAAAACTATTCCATTTAGATTTGGTAAAACTCAGCCATTCATGAGAAAGCCTGTAACAGCAAACATGACATTAAGAAAAGTTTAATATATATTTTGCTAATGTCATCGTTGTCATTTGTTTCATCTTCATTCTTTTAATTTTTCTTTGCACGGCCGGCAGTATAATTTTAAACTTGAAGCTTAATTTATGCAATCTTGCATACATAATAAGTTAATTTTCAAAAATTATTTAGGTAAATATTTAGTTTGATATTATTTTAATATTATATTATAATATTATTTTTTAAAAAATAATTCTGTAATATTTTACAAAATTATTTATAGATATCATTAAACTGTATATGAACTGAAGGCCTTATTTGGCAAGCTAGTATAAATAATATTTTAAATTTATTATAAATTTTAATAATTTTATTACACATTAAATATAAATTTAATATTAAATTTAAATTTTTAATTTACTAATCAACTTTAGATAATATCTACTTAAAAATTATGAATTAAAAAAAATAAAATTTAATATTCAAATATTTAGTTAGACTTCTGATCATTGAAATTAAATGCATAAAATTGTGTATAAATTTACCGTAAAAACTATTAAACATTATAATTTCTCAAACTGATTAAAAATTTAAATTGGATATATATAACCTATTTTATATTCAAAGGTAATGTTTAAAAAGTAATGAGTAAATTAAGATAAAAATATTAAAAGTAATTAAAATATATAACCTAATTATATGCATATTTTTTTATAAAAATATTTATTATACGTAGTAGATATATTAAAAATAATATTATAAATTGACGTTTATTTTTGTATGTGTATTTATAAAATCATTTCTTGTATTTAAATTATTGTAGCATATTTATAAACATATATTTTTCTAATTATACTTTAAATTAATAATTTTAAATATGTACATTTATACGTATATTGGATTAATTTTGAGTTTACTTAGTAAGCTAATATTGTTACATTAAAAAAATAAGTAAATTTTGAAGTACATATTAATTTTAATTTTTGGAATAATTATACTCAGATTTTTAAGTTTAAAGCTTATTATCACACAGGTCCACATTTTTAAAATAATAACATCAAGATCCCTAATTTTTAAAAAATTATCATACGAATCTTTTTTTTATTTTTTTATTACTAAAAAATTTTAAATTACCATTATACCTTTACCTCTCTCTCTCAACACGATCCGGGGAGAAGAGAGAGGGTGTCTCCTCCCGATACAGTGGCCGCAGCACCACGAGCAGCCACCGGCGGCTTCGCACGGCCGCGCGCAGTCACCGCTCGGCCGCGCAACGTCGCGCAACCGCCGGATGGGGGGACTCTCACTCTCTTTCTGATCCGACGGCCACACAGGGTGGCGCAGCCGCTAGATCGAGAGGAGACCCCCTCTCTCTCCTCCAAATCCGGCAACCGCATGACCCAACCAAGCGAAGCCGCCAGAGGCCATGGGGGGTGGCGCGACTGTCGGATCAGGAGAAGATCCCCTCTCTCTTCTTCCGATCCGGCGGCTGCGGGATCAAGTGGAGAGAGAGCAGTAAGGGTATAATGATAATTTTAAAATTTTTTAAATAATAATAAAAAAAAGGACCTGTATGATAATTTTTTAAAAATTAGAGACCCCGATGTTATAATTTTAAAAATATGAATTTGTGTGATAATAAGTTTTAAACTCAGGGACCTAGATGTAAATCCCTTAAATTTTTATAAATTGGGAGGGACGGTCAACGCGCAGGGTGAAATTAACCAAATCAATGATCATTGGAAGCAATATTATTTAAATTTTTTATTATTTTATTAGTGATATTGTTTACAGCCTTTACAGGTGTACAAATAATAATTTTAATTACATTATCAATTAGAACACAAATTTTAATATCGGGTGCATGAGCACCAGCTCATTATATTTCAAAGTCGCGAGTCCGAATAGGGAACGAGTCAAGTGCTGAATTGAACGAGTTAAATGTGACAGAAAAGTTTCATAATAGTGTCAAGCTAAGCCACGTTTCGGCGTGCTTTCTGAGATCATTCTGTTATCCTTATGTGAATATGTCCACAATTACCACTCTCTAACTGCCTTGTTTTTTTGCGTGGAAATATACTTAGACGGTGGCAAACGTCTAACAGGCCATCGAGGATAAAACTTGAGGTGACGATAATATTAATTTGTTAATACGATCGATGTTAGTCATTAAAATAAAATATTTGTCATCTTTACAGCCAAAATGGTTGAACAATGATATTTATTTGTTCTCTTCTTTTGTAAAATTCGAAAATTAAGTTTGACTTGAACCTAAACATCAAAAGATTGAATCGCGGAATAGCTGGCCTTTAATAGAAAATACTATCGATCAAATAAAAACATATTATTTAGATTGTTGAGATTGTAATAATATCAAATAATTTTATAATTTACCATATATCAAATAATTTTATGAGTGAAATACTAGTCTTTTTATTTATTTTTTACCGTATAGCTTAACTATTCAAAAAATATTGTAGTTTAGTTCGTAGTTAATATAGATGCTTCAATTCAAATTTATAGAAATATTAACTGTTGTGACGAGAAAACAACCAGAAGGATTTTTGTACGTGGAAAACCGACTGAGCGGCAAAAACCACGGCTCCTTTCAAGGAAGCTTGAAAGATTTCTACTAGAAACAATTTATCTCTCATTATAGTAGAAAAGTTGGGAGTTTTAAGAAGAAGGGGGATCAGCCCAAAAAGAAGATCCCATTTTCTCGTTACAGTGAGATTCTTATACCCTGATCTACTCTGTGGAGTCATTTCAATGAAATGGGCCTCAGTTTCAGTGTCAAACTATCAATGCCTACAAGGGGGACTACTCCCTGACCTCGGTTGTACGATGTACGGACAATATTGTTTAAGGGCAGGGAGGCCCATACATCCTGAAAGCGGTATGGTCCCCGATAATGCGCCTGGATACCGGTCAGAACTGGCCTCTACTGTTCGTCTCGCCCTCTTCGACGTATGCCATTCGGGGTGGTGCTCCTTCTGTTCGACGTCGGGCGCTTGTGACCCTGATGCCAGGTAAGCTTCCATGTGTAAGCTCCAGATGAGTCGGCGCGGATCCAGATGCAACATGCCCCTTCGATAGTTGTGAAGTGTATTGATGCACGTGCCCAGGTGCCACGTGGGCCAGTGGAATCTGTATAAATTCCTGTGGAACATTGATAGGTACTCCTGTTGGTCCCAAAAAGACAGCCGGTGCGGCGATGGATATGTTCTCAGGTGTTGCTGGGTTCGTGCGGGACAAACCTCCTGAAGCTAGGGGTCCCGCTCAACCGGGTCAAGCGAGGGCAAGACAGCCACCCGTTCGTGAGGAGGCGCCAAAGAGGCCACGAATCCGTCTCTCCAACGCGGGGGAGGTGTGCGCGCGACATCCAGATCCCTTCTAGGCGACTTCGAGAAGGGGAGTGCCCTTGACTGCCAGTCGCCTAGGAGCTAAGGTTTAGGATTGTTAGGCCTGGGACTTCGAGAAGGGGAGTGCCCTTGACTGCCAGTTGCCTAGGCGCTAAGTTATATTTATTAGGCCTGGGACTTTGAAAAGGGGAGTGCCTTTGACTGTTAGTCACCTAGGCGCTAAGGTTTAGGATTATTAGGCCTGGGACTTCGAGAAGGGGAGTGCCCTTAACTGCCAGTCGCCTAAAGGCTTGACATTTCATATAACAATGTAGATTTACAAGTGCTTTATGAATAAAATCTCCTGATGTCGTTGCCGCTCCAGGTCCTTGGTAGGAGAATTCCGTCATGTCTTGCCAGCTTGTAGGTGTTCGGGCCGAGTACATCGCGGATGATAAAAGGACCTTCCCAATTAGAGTCGAGCTTGCCTGATGTCATGTCTTGGCCAGCAGTATTTTTTAATTTCAAGACCAGGTCGCCTTTTCGGAATGGTCTCCTATGCACATGCTTGTTATAATACTTTTCGATCCTTCGTTTGTGCTCCGCTTGTCGAAAAGCAGCTAGTTCCTTGTCCTCTTTGAGGAGGTCAAGCTCGAAGTTGTTGGCGTGTTCGACATGGGGAGAGTAGATTTTTAGTTTGACCGGGATGAGCGCTTCCCTCCCGAAAACAAGCGAGAAAGGCGTTTGACCCGTGGCCGCGGTTGGCATGCAGTTGAGTTCTCAGATAGCCGCCGGCAGTTCGGCTACCCATGATGACCCAATCTTATCAATCCGCTTCCTTAATGCGTAAGAAAGTTTTTATTTGACGCCTCGGCCTGCCCGTTCGATTGTGGATGCCGAACCGATGCAAAGCTCAGGTTGATTCCGCTTACGGAGCATAGATTTCGGATGGCTCGGCTGGTGAAGGCTGTTCCATTGTCGCAGATTAGTGAGAGCGGTACGCCGAACCTGCATATGAGGCGTGTTCATATGAAGTTTCTAACGCTCGCGCCCGTCGGCTGTGTCATTGCTTTTGCCTCGACCCATTTCGAGAAGTACTTCGTTGCTAGCAGCACATGGCACAGGTTCCTTCCGGATTTCGGGAATGGTCCCAAAAAGTCAAGGCCCCACATCAAAAAAGGCCAAGAGCTGATTATGGGATTTAGTTGAGCCGCAAGTTGCCTAGGGATGTTCGAATAGATCTGGCATTGTGGACATTTCTGGCTGAACTCTTTGGCATCTTTTTGGAGGCTCGGCCAGTAATATCCCTGGCGTAGGACTTGTAGGGCGAGATTCTGTCCTGCGGTGTGGGTTCCGCAGTCTCCGACATAGATATGTTCGAGTATGGTTTTCGAGTCCTCTTCGCGGACGCACTTCGCTAGGGGTAGAGAGTAGCATCTCCTGAACAGTTGTCCTCCGATTAAGACATACCTAGCGGCTTTCACCCGGAGTCTGCGAGCCTTTTGCCTGTCATTTGGAAGCTCACCAGTCTGGAAATAATGCCGGATGCCGTCCATCCAGCTTCCGGGGCTGGAATCGATGTCGAAAATTTCAGGGTCTTCAAAGGCAGGAAATAGGATGTTCAGTGCGTCGCCTTTTTCTTCCTTGGCAAGCTCATCTGCTAGTGAGTTCATCTCACGGGGGATGTGAAACAGGGGGTTGCGAAATATTGTAGGAGATTTTTGGCGAGCTGGAAGTACTTTTTGAGTACTTCGTCTTTCATCTGGTAGGATCCTGTCAGCTGGTTCACCATCAGCTTTGAGTCGCTGTAGACATGGATATGTCGCGCTTTGAGTCCCTTGGCGAATTTGAGCTCAGTGATGAGGGCCTCATACTCGGCCTGATTGTTTGTAACGGGAAAATGTATCTTCCCAGATCTTTGGAGTCGAATTCCCCAGAGACTGGTGAGGACAATATCGATTCCTTGGATGCGCTCGCTGGAGGCTCCGTCGATATGAAGGATCCAAGACTGTCGCTTTTCAGAAAATTCAGGCTGTTCGATTGTTGTTAGTTCGGCGAAGAAGTCGACGAGCGCCTGGCTCTTCATGGCCATTCTGGGGAGAAAATCAATGTCAAACTCGGAGAGCTCCGCAGCCGACTTCTGCAACCTTCCGGAGATTTCGGGTGAGTGGAGTATTCTCCGGAGGGGCTGGTCTGTCATCACCTTGACGGGGTGCACTTGAAAATAATGGCGTAACCGGCAAGCTGCAAAGATCAGCGCAAAAGAGAGTTTTTTGAGGGGAGGGTACCTCACTTCGGTGTCGTGGAGGATGCAGCAGATATAATGGACTAGGTGTTGTCGGCCAGCCTCCTTTCGAACAAGTACTGCCTTTATCGAATTGTCGGTAGCGCTGAGGTAGAGGAGGAGGTCTTCATTTGGGATTGGGGAGGAGAGCAGTGGCGGCGATAGCAAGTACTCTTTTAGAGACTGGAAAGCTTACCGGCAATCCTCATTCCACGTCTGGTGCTCACCTCGAAGGATCTTGAAGAAAGGGAGGCAGCGCTCGCCGGATTTCGATATGAATCTGCTGAGCATCGTGACCCTTTCGTTCAATTTTTGTATGTCCTCAATCGTTCGAGGTGGCATCATCTCTTGTATGCCCTGTAGTTTCTCAGAGTTCACCTCAATGCCTCTGGCTAACATCATGTGCCCCAGGAACTTGTCGTATGCCGAACCGAAAATACTCTTATAAGTTCGGTAAGTGTCTAACGTTTCGTGGAGGTCTTCGATATGCTGCTTCACACACTTGCTCTTAATTAGGATGTCATCGACATAAGCTTCTATGTTCTGCCCTTTTTGCCTTTTGAACACAGTATCGATCATCTGCTGATAGGTCGCACCCGCATTTTTCCAGACGAAAGGCATCACCTTATAGTAAAAAGTTCCTTGGTCGGTGATAAATGAGGTGTGCTTTTCGTCGTTCTTGGTCATTCAGATATGATGGTAGCCCGAGAAAGCATCGACGAAACTCATCATCGAATATCCAGCCGAAGAATCGATGAGCCTGTCTATTTTCAACAAGGGGTAGAAGTCATTAGGACACGCTTTATTTAGGTCTGTAAAGTCAACACACATCCGTCCCTTTTTGGAATTCTTCTTAACCACCACTACATTTGCAAGCCATGACAGGTAGGTGATTTCCCTGATGAATCCGGCGGCCAGGAGCTTTTCGACTTCCTCCTGATTGCTCTTTCTTTTTCGCCGCTGAAGTTCCTCTTCTTCTGCCTAACCAGGGTTGCTCCTGGTTCGAGGCTCAGCTGATGTTCGGCTACGGCCCTTTCTATCCCTAGCATGTCACTAGGTTCCCAAGCGAACACATTGAAGTACTCAAAAAGAAGGGCCGCCAGAGCGGGCTTTTCATTGTCAGGGAAATCTTTGAAAATTAGTACAGTTTTTCCGTCGGCGACGGTTACATGATCATTTTGTTCGATCGATGGCAAGATGTGATCTCTGGGATCCAAGTGGTCTGTGTGCAGGCGCGCATTTATTTCAAAGCACTTCCTGGCACCGGCCTTGTCTCCCCTAATTGTGGCGATACCGAACCGCATAGGGAACTTCACGCATGGGTGGTAGGTGAACGCGACCATCTGGAATGCTGCCATTGCAGGTCGTCCCATGATCGCGTTGTAGCCGGAGGGGGCATCCATGATGATGAAGTCAATTTCTTTCGCTTGTCTCCTGGGTCCTTCTTCGAGAGTGACATGCAAGGTGGCGTAGCCGGCGGGTCGGTAGATGTTGCCGGAGAAACTGGAGATAGTCATGGAAGGGGGAAGAGGCTTGCATTGACCAACGCCCATTTCATTGAAGGCGCGAAGGTACAGTATGTCAACCGAGCTGTCAGTGTCGACCAGGTCCGGTGGACATCGCAAGCTCCAATTTCAGCGATGATGACGATGGGGTCGTCGCGGTTGACCCCCTCTCCGGGAAGGTCTCCTGCGGTGAAGACAATGTCAGGCAAAAATGGGGAAAGTTCAACAGCGCATACCTCTCGGCACCTTCGAGCTCGGAGATTGCAGTCGTAGCCAAAGATAGACAGTACGGTCTTCTTGCCGCTGGCTTTCGACGTTGTTGGCGTCGAAGGGGTAACCGCCGAAGGCTCCTCATGAGGGAAAAGTGCCCGTGCCGCTTTTGACGGGAGCCCCTCTATCTTTTTATAGCCGATGAGATAGACGTTTTCGATATACTCATTGACGAGCTCCCGAAAAGAGCAGCGCTCGAAGAGGAGGTGACCGTAGCGCTGGTGAAACTTGCAAAACTTAGTGGGGTCCTCGCCAGGTGGAGGCAGCTGGCGCTCGCCATGGCTCTTGATGAACCCCCTTGTCATTGAGGATTGAAAATATTTCCTCAATGATGTAGACCGGTGTCGTAGGACGTGGGGAGTCACCCTAGAACTTGCGTTTTCCGTGGGATGGGGAAAACTTCTGGTCTCGAAAGTTCCTCCTGGGAGTGTTGGAGTCCGTCTTCGGGGTCTCGCCTCTTTTGTCTTGGGGCGAGGCGCCCTCTTGCTTAGTCTTCGACTTGAGGGCCTTTGCATCCTCAAGGTGGATTCGCTTTTCGGCTCGGGCCCTAGCTTCCATCAGTGTCTTTGGCATGTCGTTGATGAAAGAGTTGTATAACTCCCCGGGCAGAATGCTATGGACGAAGATCATAGTTGATCTGTCGGTAGTGTCTTTCATCTCTGCGTTCATCTTCAAGAACCGGTCTACATAGTTGTGTAACAATTCGTCAGGAGCTTGCCTTATCTGTCACATCTTATGGATTGTTCGGGAGGTAGTCCTCGACGTTCCGAATTTGCTGTGGAACTGCTCGGCGAATTGCTGGAAGTTTTGTACGGAACCCTGGGGGATTTCGTCGAGCCAATCCAGCACCAGGCCCGTCAGGGTATTCCAGAACAGGCGGCACTTATACACATCTGAGATAGAGTCGCCGATCGCCAAGGCATTCTCGAAGCACTTCACGTGCTGAGCCGGGTCGGTGAGGGCGTCGTAATCACCGACCAGGGCAGCCTTGTAGGCGCGCGGAGCCGACGCCGCCATTATGGCAGGTGAGAAGATTGTATCCACTGGAGGGGCTGAAGGATACACCTCCGGACAGCTTTCAGCGGCAGTGTGGGTACTGGCCTCTTCAGTGGGAAAGTCGACGCGCTCCGCGCTCGGTGGTGGAAGCAGGACTTCGAGAGGTAGAGCTAAAGGAAGAAGCCTTAGCTGCTGGAGGAGGGACGGAAGATTGGTGAGGAAGGTGTTCATCGTTTGGGAAAGTGTTGCCACTGTATTCGTCAAGGTTTGGAGCTGTCGGGCATTCGCAACAACATTGCCTTAGGGCAGGCGCGTTGCCTGCTGTCCACCCGGTGGTGAGGGATTTTCGTCATGAGTGTCTTCCATAGGTGATTGGAGGGATCAGGTTTGATCCTGCGTGAGGGCACCAAATTGTTGTGACGAGAAAAAAACCAGAAGGAGTTTTGTATGTGAAAAACCGACTGAGCGGAAAAAACCACAGCTCCTTTCGAGGAGGCTTGAAAGATTTCCACTTGAAATAATTTATCTCTCATTATAGTAGAAAAGTTGGGGGGTTTTAAGAAGAAGGGGGATCAGCCCAAAAAGAAGATTTCATTTTCCCGTTACAGTGAGATTCTTAAACCCTGATCTATCCTGTGGAGTCATTTCAATAGAATGGGCCTCAGTTCCAGTGTCAGACTATCAATGCCTACAAGGGGGATCACTTCCTGGCCTCGGTTGTACAATGTACAGACGGTACGGTCTGAGGGCAGGAAGGCCCATACCTCCTCAAAGCAGTATGGTCCCCAATAATGCTCCTGGATATCGGTCAGAACTGGCCTCTACTGTTCATCTCGGCCTCTTCGACGTATGCCGTTCGGGGTGGTGCTCCTTCTGTTCGACGTCGGGCGCTTGTAACGCTGATGCCAGGTAAGCTTCCACGTGTAAACTCTAGATGAGTCGACGCGGATCCAGATGCAACATTAACTAATAAATTTGCCTGAAAATATTGAATTATCTCGACTGTGAACACGTGCAAACATAAAAGAAATATTCAATCTCGATTTGATCCAAAGAATGAATGAGAAGAGTTCGATTTAATCACAATCCAAATTAAGTTTGACACATTTGTTACCGGTTCAAGCTTCATCCGAGCCAAAGTTGATCGACTTTTAATCTTTTAGCTAAATTTTATGTATAAACATATTTATTCATTTAATTAACTTAAATTATAATTATTCGTTTTGATCTAATATTTAAAATTAAAAAAATTAAATTACAGTAAAAATAGTTTGAATAAAAGTTATAGAAGAAATTCTAATGAAGCAATTCATTAGACTATTACAAACAATATACTAAATCATTCTATATGTATAAATATATTTAAATAATATCTTTTTATTTTTTTAATCGATCTAATTTTGAGTCATCTTGATCCATCCTATGGTTAAAAGCTGGATTAATAAAAATCTTGAGCCATCTCGATCAAAAGCTTCATCGGTCATATTGTCTAACTTAAGGTTTAAAAGCTTTAAGGTTATAGATAAAACAGTGTGCGTCATACAACCTTCCCACAAAGGCACATCAGCATTTCATAATAACTCAAAAACTTCACTTGGGTTCTTCTTGTAGCTGTCCTTGTACGAGTTTTTCATTTGGAATAAAAGATGGATGATATCCCAATGCATCTTCAATCATCATTCTACAATTTAAAAGTGGTTCACTGCTAGATTCTCTGTAATAAAAATTAGAGTGCACAATAATATTTTCTACTTCCGGATAGTTGATTATGGGTGAATATCCACTCCTCATGAACTATCCATGTGTAATAGTTCGCAGTGAAGTTACTTCACTATAGGTGCAACATCACCTTATCCCGTCATGAAAATAGTAGGTTATGATAATAGCATCGCACGAAGAACTGCCTCTACAGCAGTTGAGAAAAGCCAACCCTATGGCGCTGGCAACTAGAATCTCGCCCCTAAGGTACGCGTGAGAGTACACGAGAAGGCACGCTCTTCGCAGCGAACACGCTACCCCGCTTGGGGAATTGGCAGCGAGAGAGGAACCGCACAAGAAGAAGCTGCCTACTGCGGATTCGCGACAAACTGGCGACAAGAGCAAGGGAAAGCCTTCAACAGCGGTTGACGCAAAGAGGATATCGTGTTAGAGAAGTAGTTGGGTCGCATAATAATTCCCTAATCTTCTTTATACAAATATGATAAACCACTGTCCTACATATAAAACAATATATATGTATTAGTCCTCACAACATATGAACATAATCATATAGTTGGCCACTTGACATCACATTTGAGAAAAATGTTTTTTTTTTTTTAACATTAAATTAAAATGAAGAAGGCAAAGAGTTTGGTGAGGATCAATGTGTAGAACACAGACAGCAGAGCTCCAACAGGGATGGTCACAGCCCAGCTCACCACGATCTCGCGCACCGTCTCCGCCCTAACGCTCTTCAACCCTCGAGCAAAACCCACGCCCATGACGGCGCCGACGAGCGTATGCGTGGCGGAGATCGGCAGCCCGAGCTTGGACGCGGCCAGCACCACCGACGCGGCGGCGAACTCGGCCGCGAAGCCCCTCGTCGGCGTGAGCTCCGTGATCTTCTTTCCGATGGTGGCGATCACCCTGTGTCCCCACATCATGAGCCCGGCGACGATCCCGAACCCGCCCCAGGCTAGGACGTCGACGGGGATGACGATCTGGGCCCCCGTCGTCTTCCCCTCGAGGATCGACAGAGCGGCGGCGAGCGGCCCGATGGCGTTGGAGACGTCGTTTCCGCCGTGGGCGAAGGACATGAAGCAGGCGGACAGCACCTGCATGTAGCCGAAGACGCCGTAGACGATCTCCAACTGAGGTCCGGTCGGGCCGGCGATGTCCGACAAGAAGCTGACGTTTTGAGCATGGGGATTCTTCTCTCTCGGCGTCGGCCTCTCGGCTTCAGAACTGAGGAGATGGCCGAGCTGCTTGCTTATGATCCTGCCGACGATGAACGCGGCGACGCCGCCGCAGGCTAGTGCTTGAATCAATGCCAAAGGAAGGATCTTGCTTATGGGGAATGCAGCGAAGGAGATTCCAGTGATCCCCAGAAAAACAGCAATGGGTGCAGCTGCTGCAGCAGCTTGGCCTGGATTTGGAGCGCTGTAAACGAACTAAAACAGAGCACGAGGTCACATAACTCATAACTGACCATCAAATCTCATAAATAAAATGTATACACGCTTGTTCATATAACAATCACTAAAATTCTATATAAGGAATTTAATCTTACAAAAATTACACACTCACAATGAATAATATTGCTATTAAATTACAATACTTAAATATTTTTGATATAATTTCATTCATTTACTGTACCATTTGAATATCATGATACCTAACAATGGTATCAATAAAATTCTAATTTAAAATTAGGTAGGTGGATCATATTGTAAATGATTATATGACTGAGTAAGTATGACATTTAATAGAGAAGATTGGAAAGGGGTGTTTATATTGGCCAAATTGATCATCTACCTGTAGGAGACTGTATACATAAATGTAGAGATTCTAATCATGACATTAAAAAAAAGATAGAAAACAAATAATAAAATTGAATATGTCCGATAGATATTGTTTATGCAAAAAATATGTCAAAATAGAAAGAAATGAGACGATAATTTTTAAGTGGAAAGCCCAGTATCCTGGAGAAAAATCATGATGCCGTTTGGGAGATTTAAATCCACTAATCGAATCCCTTCTCTTACAAAGCTTGGTGAGAAGGGTAGAGAGAGGCAGAGAGAGAGCCCCATTGAGAGTTTCTCCTCTCCCTTATTTATAGCTTGGAGAGGATGAGACATAGTACGTACAGTCTGTCACGTCTGACACATATTCCTGCAAAGGACGATTAGGCAGTGGACCTCCATGTCGCCTTAAATGCTGAGTTGACATAGTAGTACGGAGAGTATGATCTAGTAATATCTCCTTGAAGAGCTGCTCGACTAGAACTGTTCGACCAAGGCTATTCAACTAGGGCTGTTAGAGGAAAATTGTTCGACTACGGTTGTTAGAGAAGGTTCTAACAGACATAATCTCAAATAACTAACAATCTCTATGCTGTTTTACATGGAGTTAAATAGATAGGAAAAATTCATATAACTGATTCCAACTAAACTATGATTAAACCTTATGTTGTCATTGCTGTTGATGTTTTTGTTATATTGAACTCTATTTTATATAAACTATTCATATCCATTAACAAGCAGAACTCCACAATAACTCATGTTAAAAGAAATTTTAACTGTATGCATCTACCATGGCGAATGATCAAAGCGGGCAAAAAGTCATATTAACATGTATTGAGTGCCGACAATTTATATTCTATGATTTCGAATGCTAACAGGTGATTGTTATGTGGTTAGTGCTTTAAATGAACCAAGCGTTCGATGAACAATTTGATATTTGATTTGATAAGGGCTCTTTCTCATTTAGTTCACTAATATTAACAAATAAGTTTGAACATAATTTTAAAAGCTAAATTAGTAAATGAACGAGTTTGAATGTTCTAGCATTTGGTTCGTTGATGTTCATAAACTGTTCATATGGAGTTCATGAATATGCATGTTTATAAGGCTCACCATGATGTTCTTTTAAAGATTTTAGTATATCTCAATTTCAAAAAAAAAAGTATATTTTATTTATTAATAAAGAAAAAAATTAATGAATTATGATACTGAGCCTATTCATAAACACAAAAATATTCTTGTTATATCACAGAGCTTGTCTATAATTTTTGTGTTCATGAACTCATATTATCATATATATATGAGCTCGTTTGTGAACACATGAACACATTAATGAACTTGTTCATAAATCATATGGACCAAGCCCAAACATACCTTTATGTTTATGAACCTAGCGCAATCCCGAGCTTAATTTTAGTAAATGAACGTAAACTTGAACAGATCATTACTCGACTCAACTCGGTTCGTTTATAGCAGTTGTATAAGTGGTGAATATTGCAACAAATTGCAACAGTAAAGCCTAAGTCCCAAACTATTTGGGTCGCTTACATGAACTTTCTTCTTCATTAAACCCTAACGAAAGCCTAATAGGTAGGTCACTTCACCCTAAGGTTAGAAGTAACTCGACAATACTAACACAACTATCATAGTAGATAATGGAAAATGTGTCAATTTTGAATATGTGCAATATAGAGAAAAGCATACCCTGCGAATGCATTTATAGACAAGGAAAGAAGCTGCCGCTCCGATGACAGGGGATATGACCCAAGAAGAAGTAACTCTTGCCAGTGAGCTCCAGAAAACAGCTCCCATTCCACCATAGACTAGACCAAAACCAACCATGGCTCCAACTATGCAATGTGTAGTAGAAACAGGCCAGCCATAGAAGGAAGCCACCTGCCAGGGGAATAGCATTTTATAGCTTTATGATGCATACAACAAAGAAGATTACCCTAAATCCTCCCCTTTCTTGCCTTGCACTAAATTAAGTGCGACGAAATTCACATGCATCTGTGTGTGGGCGGTCATCACAACACGAGAAAAAGTTATTATATTCCATTCTCAACTTTAAACATCGTAAATAGTATAAGAGAACCGAAAATGAGATTATTTTGCTTAATTCTCATCTCAATAAGGTCATTCACGAAAAATTATTACAGTCGGACGGCCTAACACGTGAATTTTGCGAAAGCTATTTGGCGTGTGACGTCTTGCGTGCGGGTCCTACCATCACGGCTCGGCAGTCAGCACTAATGGCGAGTTTTTTTAATGTCATTTGCACGCTCGTGATGCCGGTGTACCCTAATTATTTTATTGGTGGGCTATTATGATACATATACGATAATATTTACTACGTATAACATATTTTATAATACATATGTAATAAAAATTGCTATATATGAGATATATTATGATACATATATAAACAAAATTGCTACGCATGAGATATATTATTATACATAACTGTCAAAAATTGCTACATATGAGATATTTTATGATACATATGTGATAAAAATTACTACATATAAGATATATTATGATACATATGTGAGCAAAATTGCTACGTATAAGATATATTATGATACATATATGATAAAATTTATTATGTATAAGATATTTTATGATACATATGTGATAAAAATTGCTACGTATGAGATGAGCGAAAGAGAGAGAGAAAGAGAGAGAGAAAGAGAGAGAGAAAACTGAGTTTTTTTCATTGCAGCATGAGGCTCGGGATTCCCTTTGCCCACGTCGTCCTTGCCGTCGACGAGGCGCCTTCAATCGTCTTCGTGCCCTGCACCGTCGGGGGAACGGCGATCGGCGAATGAGCCCGGGGAATGACAATCAGCGAATTAGGGTTCACCGGTGTCACGAGCGAGCAAACGGCGTTAAATTCCGCAAAATCCACATGTTGGGCCGTCCGATTGCAATAATTTTTCCTTCACAGTTATTGTCAAGCTTAATAAACAAGAATATACATATTTTTAGAAGCACAGCTCATAGATAAACGAGCTTAAATATACTAGCATTTGCTTGCCACTTGCTTATATTCGTGAAAACTTTATGTAAAGGCCACAAACATACTCTTTTAAAACTCGATAAGTAGCTCAATTTAAATGCATAATTAGAGACTTGTCTAAAAGCCCGAATAGTGGCTCTAGAGTTTCAGTTAAATGAGCAAAACTTGAACAATAAAATCTAAAATAGATGTGAACACGAACATAATCTACTCCAACTCGGTTCATATAAAAACTAAAAAGAGAGCTGATCTGGGAAACTAAATCAAACCTGCAACCAAGTACCGGCAGCAGCCAGGGAGGAGATAAGCCCGGCAAAGAGCAGGGAATCCTTCCCCTGAAACACAGAGGTCACCAGGATCCCGTTCTGCATCGTGCTGGTGACATGGGTCCCCATCAGCAGCGCGCCGGAAAACTCGAGCACTGCCGCCGTCAGTACGGCCTGCCGGAGCGACAGCGCCCCCGACCCCACCGACGTGCCCATGGCGTTCGCCACGTCGTTAGCCCCAATGTTCCAAGCCATGTAGAACCCCGCCAGAAGGGTCGAGTAGGACAGAACCTTAATCTTCGCCGTCGCCGTCGCCGCCGCTGCGCCGGACCGCATCGCAAGTGGCAAGCTCAGAGCCGCCAGCACGATGCACGCGCACGCGGCGGAAGCCACCCGGGATGACACACCGAAGGCCCGGGCCATCTCTAGCAGATCCCCATCGCCGGCGCCGCCTTCTTGGGAATGCGGGGATTTATCATTCTCCTCGGCCTCCGCGAAGGAGGAGACGGTGGCCAAACGGGGGTAGAGAGGCTTGGAAGACCGAAGAATCAATTGGGGAAGAAGAGGGCGATGGACGGGGAAAGATGGTTTCGTGGGTTCGTGATTGGGGATAGCGGAGGTTTGGTTCTGCCGGAGAGAAGATGTTCCGGCGGTGGCGGCTGGAAGAAAGCCATTGGTTCTGGGTATGGAGAAGAAGGCGCAAGAAGTCATGGTGGAGGGGAGAGGAAGAAGTGAGGAGAGGAGGAGGAAGTGGGCATTTCGATGTGTGGGGGAAGAAGAGAAGGAGATGATCGGCTGCTTCTTTTTTTCATTTTCTAGGGTTGACAGATTGGGAATGGAGTGGAGGACGAAGGGGCGAATGAGTGGTGGGAGTAACTCACCGCCGGATTCCTGATCCCTCGCCTAATCCACTTAACTCAACGGCTAGGAGTGGCAGCATATGAACCCACTCAGTGAACTCGATCCAAATTCGATCCGTAAATTTTAAATATGGGACATAAATTTTGATCCATTTATTAAACAGATCGGATTCGAGTTAGATATAATTGAGTTGGGTAGAGTTCGGATTAGGCATTTATCAAAAAATACTCTATAAATGGGTCGGATCGACCTGCCAACCCGACTTCATTTATTATCAGGTCATAGATTTTGACCCATTTAATAAATGAGTCGAGTTCGAGTCGTGGCTATTCGGATCAAGTCAGATTTGGGTTCGATCCGAACCCGACCCGCCGACCCATTTTACCACTCCTATGAACGGCTGCTCGAAGTTTATCGGGTCGGGTCTTATGTTTTAAATCTTAGTCCGAATCCGGATTGGCCAACAAATTCTGATCGAACGTCCTAGTAGGGCTGTAAATGCACCGATCATAGCCGGGTATTGGTCTGTTTATGTTCATATTCATTTATAAAAGTTGAGCTCGAGCTTAGTTAAATTTGGTTCGCAAACATAAAAGTGTATTTAAACTTGATTCATATAGTTCACAAATGAGCTTATTAATGTATTTACAACGAGCTCATACAACTCCGAACACGAAAACTATAGACAAATTTTTATATATCAGAGAAATATTAATGTGTTCACAAACAAATTTATTATTATGAATCATAAATTTTTTTCTTTGTTAAAAGTTTTTAAACAAGTTTGCTTCGATTAAAGCATTTTCCGACTCAAAATTTTTTCCATGCAGGTCCTATTTAATGGATTCCGTCAAGTTTGGCCATAAGCTATTATTTTAAATAATTAAAAATATATATTTAATCATTGCTAATATATTTTAGTATTTTCAATTACTATTTTAACCTTAACGTATATTTTTCTCGATATTCTAATTAATAATAGTAATGTTTAATATTTAAATAAATATTTTAAATTTTTTAAAATCCCAATTTAATGGTCAAACTTAACAAAATTTATCGACAAAAAGATTCACACATGCTTTTTATTTTTTGGACTTACGTAGAATTATGAATCTACCACAGAGGCACGGATAAAATTGAATACTTAAAATGAATTTACTATTTAGTTATTTAAAAAATTACATGCTGAATATCAATCAAGTAATACACACACTGGTATTGTTATAAACATTTACACGAGTTCAATCAATTAATTCTTAAATGAGTTGACTTCACGTTAACATATAATAACAATAACAACTAAGATTTTATCCTACTTAATGAAGTCAACTGCATGAATTTTTTTATTTCAATTGCACTCTGTTAAATAATAAGTCATCGTTTATCTTTAAATATGTGAGATCATTTCTGATGGTTTCTTGTCATATTTTATTTGGTCTTCGTCCTCTTCTTTTAATGCTAATAAAATCTAATAATTTAACTTTCTTTACTGGAGTTTCTATCGGTTTACAGTTTTTATGTTCAAATCATTTTAGCCAACTTTCCCTAAGCTTATCCTCAACTGAAGCTACTCTAGCTTTCTCGTGGATATACTTATTTCTCATACTATTTTTTAGTATATACTATTCATCTACCTTAGTATTCTAACTTTTATAATATTTATTTTACTTGTGCATTTTTTCTTTGTGGGCTAGCATTCTACATCATATAATATTGCTGGTCTTACAACTATTTTGTAGAATTTATCTTTAAGATTAAGTAAAAAAATTTTATCATACAATATACTAAAAGCTTTTTCTCTAGTACTTTAGCTATCATGCTTGAATTTTGTTGATAATATTTATATTTTCATTGTTATTTTGTATAATTGATCAAAAATATTTAAATCATTCACTCTTTCTGATAACTTGATCATCAATTGTATATTATTAATACAAATACTTTTATTTTGACTAAATTTACCTTCAAATTAACATAAGTAAATTAATTTAAGAGGGTGGTTGGCTCAATGATATTGAAATGTTATTTTACATTACTTTAAAAAATTAATAATTATTTAAATTATTGATATAACCAAAATGACAATAGATTATCAAACTCAAGGACCTAAATGTTAAATTTAAAATTTATAGGCTTGTATATAAAAACCTAAGACTTTAGGGATTTTAGTACTATGATTTAAAATTTGTGAATTAGCAATCAATAATTTCAAGACTTTGAGGACCTAAATACAACTTATCATTTAAATAATATTTAAAAAAATATAAGATTTTTAAATTGAGTAATATTTATCTCACTATAACTATAATAAATAAAGATGTGATAGAATTAATTTCCTATTATTATTTTTTTGTGCAATGATATTAAATTAAATACGCAATAATTTAGAGAGAATGTAAATATTTAGATAAATTTGACATTTACATAACACAAACTTCTAAAAAGCATCAAATTAAATACCCTTTAGATCTGATTAAAATTCCAACTGTGATTATCTACATACTTTGCCTCAAACTTCACTATAAAATTTCTATAGATAGTTGTAGTTCAAACTAGTGCTGTAAAAATTGAATCAGATCGATTACGGGTTAGCATGCTATTTGATCCAATTTAATATTAAAATTAGTTTACATATCATACTAGATTAAATTATAATAAGTTAATTTTTCTCCAAAATATTTAGAATTTTTTGATGATAATAAATTATATAATAAATAAGTTTGTTATTATTAACATTAAATATTATTTTTAGTAAATAATAGTATTCTAATGAATTTTTTAAAAAATAATAATTTACTTGTTTAATTGGTTCGATGATTAGCATGACTGATCAGACTATAAACCGAACAGTAAATTGGGTCTTAGTCTGGTTCAATTTTTACAATATCGATTCAAATTAGGGGTGGCAATATACTATCCGATCCGTGAACCCGACCTGAACCCGACTCGCAAATTTCAGGTATGGGTCATGAATTTTGACCCATTTATTAAACGTGGTCGGGTTCGGGTTGGGCATAATCGGGCCAGGTAGGGTTCGGGTTGGGCATTTATCAAAAAATACTCTATAAACTGGTCGGGATGACCCGCCAACCAGACCTATTTACTAATCGGGTCGGGTTCGGGTTATGGATTTTGACCCATTTAATAAATAAGTTGGGTTTGGGTTGAGGCTATTTGAGTCGGGTCGGATTCGGGTTCAACCTAAACTCGACCTGCCGACCCGCCACCCCTAATTCAAACTCACATCATAGCCCACTACTTGCTTTGTGAACTATGGGCCTACCATTATTGCAACTGGCATTATTTGGGTGAAAATTCAAATAAGAGATTAAGGAATAAAAGGTAGGATTATTGTGCTTGTTGGAGAGGCTGACTCCACTTGAATGTATTGTGATTATGAGGAGATAAGAAATCTATTTTTGTTCAAATAAAAGATTAAATCAAGAGTAACATATAATTTAATATAAAAAAATACTTAATTCACATGTTTTATTTCATAATATATATTGATTAAACAAATATTTCATATTATTTATAAATACTAACATTAACATTAGCATAAATATCATCCATGTCTTTAAAATTAAGAGATGCAAGTTTCTGATTTTAAAAATCTATCATCTGGTCATTAAATCTAAAAACTTTAATATAATTTTAAAGATTAAAAATGTGTCATGTCAAATGAATAGGTAAAAGATTTATTAGTACTTTTTTATAAGAATAAAAATGATATACAAGATTATACTAATTATAGAGGAATTATATTAATGAGCTATATCTTAAAACTTAGAGAAAAAGTGATTGAGTATAGATTATATTGTGATACTACGGTAACACAGAATTAATTTAATTTTATGTTACACAGATCTACTATGAAAACTTTTTTTTTTTTGAGAAACTTAATAGAGATGTAAAGGAAGAGAAAATAAGATATACATTTGATTTTCATTAATTAAAAAAAAAAACTTATAATAAATTTTCAAAAAATGTGCCCTGAAGATTTTTTAAAAAAAAAAAAAATTATATCACTTACATTCAAGTTATTAAAATCATGTAGGGCCTATTATATTTGTTTGAAAATAAGAGAGTTTGATTAAAAAAAAAATTATTTCAGTTAAATTACACTAGAATTCAGCTTTAAGTTTATATATTTTTTATATTAGTTATGGAGATTTTGATTAGCCATATTCAAAAATAAGTACCCTAATATATACTTTTTACAGATAATATTCTCCTCATTAATAAAATTAGAGAAAATGTTTAGGTAAAACTCAAGTAATAGAGAAACATATTAAAATTTATAAGTTTTTGTCATAGCAAATTAAAAATTGAATATATAAAATATAAATTTAGTTAAGATAGAAACAATTATAATAGGAAAATGATAATTGATAATTAAGCTATCAATAAGAGCAAGCAGTTTAAATACATTAAATCAATTATACAGAATAATAGTAAGATAAATGATAATATTATTAGTAATATCCAAGCAAGATAGATCAAATAGAGGAATGCATCTAGCATATGATATAGTAAAAAAATTTACTCAAATTTAAATATAAATTTTATAAAATAGTTATAATGCTGGTGATATTATATGGTATTAAATACTAGCCTATAAAGTAAAAATATATAAATAAAATAAGTGATACAAAAATGAGAATACTATAGGTTCTTCAGCTTTTTAAATATTTCATTCTTGGTCCATATAATTAAAAATTAATAGAAAATTACAAATTTATAATTTTACCCTCTCTTTCCTTTTCCCATATCTCATCGGCAATGCTAACGTCCCGGGTTGCGGGGTGCCATGAGCAAAGGTAGCAGGTTCATTTAACCTTAAAAAAAAGGCAACAATTATACATGAGGATATGTGTAGTCACTGTGATTAACAACACTCAGTGTCATTCCCCATATGTGGGGATACGTATAGCCTCAAACAAGGTAGTAGCTGGCACTAGAGATACGTGTAGTTCATGTGCAACTCTGTGTGTTGCAAGAGCGCAAGCCACTAGTGTTGTTCCATTCTGTGAACACAAGGGTATTTTCATTATTTTAAATTTTAAAAATTAACTTAAAATCAATTCTATTAAAATTGAAATGAAAAATCAACAGAACTCATTAAAATTAATTTGATTGAAATATTTATGTCGCCTTTAAGGACCCAAACAACAATAATAATAAACCAAGCTATTATCCTACCAGGTGGGGTCAAGTACATGAATTTTTTATTTTCATTATATTTTATCAAATAATAAATTCTCATTTTGTTCTAAATATATAAAATTATTTCTAATAAAAAAAAGGACTTACATATATGCTTTTTTTAATGAAAAAGCAACAAATTCATTCATGTTTGGTTTAAGAGTTTGTTATAATTCTCTCTAATGACCTTTTCAATGATTCTACAAAAGCCCTCTTGCCAAAACACAATATCATCAATTAACAAAGAATATCAAGCAATTACATGCACTACTGATTTCCTACCTATGAGAAAGTTGATGAGTTCTGAAATTTAGCGGCGTTTTGTGTTATGCTCAATGCATAAATCAATCAATAAAAAATTTTTCGCACTCTAATGAAGGGCCTCAATGGTTTAACTGGAATCCCCAGATTGAACATATGATAAGATAGAACGGCCCAAGTGAACTATAGGTTTGTTTAGTGATCCGTTATAATTTTAGTATTATTAAAAACAAAAATGACATATTTATTTAAAATATAAAAATAATATTAAATTAATTTTTACCTAAAAATACTTTGCAACCCAATAACCCTAAAGTTCAACATAAATTTATTTTATTTCATATTTTATATTATTTTTAATATATTAATTAATTTTTTTTATATTTTATATAATTAATTAATTTTATTTTTTATAATACATATATCTCAAAGTAAGCTACAATTTTCTTAGCTTTATTGAAAGAACTAGTTTAATATAATTTTATTTTCTATCGTATATATTTTTTAATTAAAAGTATTTTCTTCAATCAAAAAACAGCAATACTGTGTTAAATCTACTGGATATCATCACACCTGATTAAAAATAAGCAAGGGAAAATTACATCCGAAGGCCTTGAGGTCACAATAGCATTGCAAATTAGTCTTAATTTTTTTAAATTTTAATTTAAATCCTTAAAATTATAAGAATATTATTTCTTAGTCCTAATTAAAGTTCAATTTTAATTTTTTACCATTATACTTTAAAATTTTTCATAATCCTCAACTTCCTAACTTCTAGAATATAATTTTAAAATATATATATTTATATTTTTTTAGTTCTAAATTTTTAGAACAAAGAAAATAAGAGATGCAAGAAATTAAATTTTAAAATTTTATTGCAAAAAAGAAATAGATTTTATTAAATTTTTAAGATAAGTAAATATAATAGTCATTTAAAACAAATAAATAGTTGAAATATGCAAAAATAATTACTTTTTACATTTTCTATAGAAAAAGCTAATAAAAAAGGTGAAATTCTAAAATAAAGATACAAACTGCGACAGTTTTACAATCTTGTAATTTAAAATCGATTCATGTATTAAAAAATTAACTCAAATAAAATAATTTTTATGTTATCAATTATGTAAGATGCGATAATATTTAATTTAATATTATTTTTATTTTTTTTTAATGAATGAATCTTTTTAATTTTTGCTATGCAAACCAAATAGGCCTTAAAATAGAAATGTTTTTAAAAATTGTGACTAATTTATAATGTTCTTTCAATGTTAAGGCGCAAATGCAATTTATCAAAATTAAAAAAAAAATAATTACTCATATGTCATATTAAATTTGTTATTTTGCACATCACACATTCATACTTACTCTTTTATTTTATGCATATTATAAACTACTAAACTTATTAAATTAAACAATAACACATTATGATTATAATATGAAATTTTTATATATCTTATAATAGGGTCTTTTTAATTTCAAAATCAACTTTAGTTATGCCTAAAATTTAAATATTTTATTTATTAAAAATATAAAATAAAGTTAATGATTTTATTGAAAATGATTGAATATGTAAAATAAATTTTTTTTATTATATTTTGATTAAGTATTATTTTAATTTCGTGAATGACTAAAATAATTTTAGTATCAAACATAACTATAGCATGCATAGAATGTAATTTAGGATAATTACATTCAGGTCTTTGAGTTTAACGCGCTTATTGACGCACAGGATCATATCTTTAAAATTATAAAATCAAAGTTCCTGATTTTTAATAAATTATCAAATGAATTCTTCTTATTTTTTATTATTAATTTTTTTAAAATTACTATTTTACCTTATGCCCCTCTCTCTCTTTTAAAATAATAATTTTAAAAATAGTAATTTGCGCGGGATCAGGGAGAGAGAGAGAGGCAGTAGGTAAAATAATAATTTTAAAAAATTTAATAATAAAAATAAAAAAAATGTATTTAATAATTTATTAAAATTCAGGACTCTGAAGTTATAATTTTAAAAATATGAATTTGTGTGTTATTAAATGTTAAATTTAGAGGCATGATTTTAATTTGACCTTAATTTACGATATATATATATATATATATATGTAATATATAAAATAATATATTTATTAATTATTAAATTTAAAAATTTGAGTAGCTGTCAACCGTAGTCAGCTCTTGTCTTCATTAGCCTCCGTAGTTTTATGTCGTCGTCACGATTCCCTTATAGCTTATCGGCTCCTCAAGTACCGTCGTCCACGATGGCCGCCTCAATAATTGTGCCTCGCCGTTCAGGATCTTCTGTTTGTTGCATTCATCCTAGTTCCACCGATGAATGCTGAAACCCTTAGATGCTCATTGTGATTCGTGCCGAATGTAGAGCGCTAATCTTACCGCAGATCCAAGGGCTGAAAGTTACCGTTTTCACCTGCTCGAAATGCGTGAACTCCACCACAGCTGGCAATTATATTCCAAATTGCAATTAGTATGATAATTCAAGCTTTTTTTATATCATAGTCATTTAGTTCATGATATTATGGTAAATTATATAAGTATTTTTATATTTAATATTATTTTTTAAGTAAATAATTTCATTATTTTTAATAAAAATATCTCTATATATCATTAAATTTAAAAATTATTTTTTCTAAATAATATAATATAATATTTAAATTAAATACTTTTTTAGCGAAAATAATTATTTAATTTAATAACATATATAAATAATTTTATAATAATTTATAGAATTATCACTAAAAAATGACATCTAAATAATATTACATAATATTATAAGAAAATTAAATCAAATATTTTATAACACGTAAGCATAAATCATATATATCATAAATATCATAAGATGATAGATTTTTGGACTCAATAATTTTTACAAAGATTGTTAGTAAATCATACTCAGCTAAAAAAAAGACAAACACGATAAGACGATGGATTATTGAACTTAACAATAAAATCATACTTAGATTTAATGAATAGGATAAAAAATATTTAATTTTTTTCTTTTAATCCAATGATTTATTAAGTAATTAATTGGTATTTCATGTAAATGAGCAAATGAAAAGTAATCACAAGACATTTTCTTATGAGAATACTAATTTCAATGTTATAATTTAGATGTTCTTATTCTTAATTAAATGTTAACATCATCTAGATATATTTATTATTTTTAAAATATATTTTGATTTGATTTAATTTAATTCTATTATATTAACTTAAGATAATGGATCTTTAAGTTTAATAAATTTTAAAATCATACTCGCGTTCAATGAACTTGATGCCATAATTCATGATCCAAGAAAATGATGTAGAAAGTTAGATCTTTTTTTTTTATCCCATTGTTCTTATGTAATAAAAGTACGATGAAATTTAATAAAGTCAATTTGAAGCAAAAAGATAACTATTATATATGTTATCTCGTAATCTGCAAAGCGGCATCTGGAGCGTACACATGGAGAGCAACCCCAATAATCAAACGAATGATCAAGGGGAAAGGCAGATAATTCCCACGAAGGCGAAAAGCATCAAGACGAAAAGTCTCCAAGTTGAAAATCCGTACTGGTACGGACTGCTCGAGAGGGCGCGGAATGGTCCCCCGCGTGTCATTAAAAGAGGTATGGTCTACGGCAGGTGCTGTACATCTGTACCAGCATGGCTGGCGCCGTATATTCGTACCAGCATGGCCGGCGGTCTACAGGATAGGGGAACGCCCTTGAAGCTCATTAGGTTATCCCACACGTCAGAGTTACAAAAAAATCAGACTATAAATTGTAACCCAACAGAGGAGAGGAGATTTTCTTCTCTCTCTCTTTTTGGGTTCTAAATCTATTCCCAAACCCTTCTAATTATCTCTGTAATACACTTTTTCGACTAGTGGAGCTCTCTTTAAAGTCGCTCAGAGGGTAGCGCCGTGGTTTTCCGTCCAATCGGTTTCCACGTCTAAAAACATTATTTATTTTTATTATCAATAATATATATATTTATTTATTTATTTATTACCCAATACCTTAATATAGTAAGTCCATCAAATAATGGACACATTTGATGACAAGGTTAAATCCGATGCATAAATAGCCTACTAACAATAATTCAATCCAATTTCAAAAAATTATTATAATATAAATGAAAATATTTAGAATGTTCTCAATTTAAAAAAAAGGCTACAATAAACATTATTTTTAAACAAAACTAAATATATTAAAAATTAATATGTTTAGAGATTTGAAAATCAGAAGATACCATTTGCATAAATTTTAGTTAATATTTTAAATAAATTTTGTGAAAGGATGAGTTAACTGTCATGAAAATAAAAGCCGTTCATACCATCTATATTTAATAAATTATTATATTATATTTATTTATTAAAAATAATTATTAAATTTTATGATCTATATAAATAATATTAATATAATAATAAATTTTATCAATTCTACATTGATTTTATCAAAAATTTGATTTAACTTTCGATAGCTAATATGTGATAATATGCAAAAAAAATATATATTTGATAAATTATAAAAATTGTTTAAGTCTGGAACAAATATTTGATACTAGGCTAGCTGATTAATTAATTCACTTTATATTATATTATATATATAATTTTTAATATATAAATTAATTTTATTTTATATACTAAATAGAGCCATAATTTATATACATTGTATATAATATATATCAATAATTGATATTGCGAGAGATAAATGTAGCATCTTCATAGAAATCTGATTTGGGATATGTGATTGATAATTTAGTTTTATTAAACTGAAATTTTGAATTAAAATTATGAATAATTTAAACAACTTGAAGTAAATAAAATATTTTTTTTTGGGTTGTAAGAAAATAAAACATTTGTCTTTCAATCATTCGGTCCTTCTTGTACGACAAGAAAAATAACAACGATGAAGCATTCTAATTTGGCCATTTAGCTCGTGCATCTGTGGCATCGATCCGTCCATTTGGTGATCTACTACAATCTTGAGGAATTGGACGGTTAGAATCATAGAGCATCTATGACCAGGTCTGCTGAGCGGAAAGGAGATTTGCATTATGGGCATAAATTAAATTCCTAATATTTTTTGAGTAAAGGTCTCTATAAATTGACCCTTAATTATAGTTTTGCATATAATTTTTAAAAATTTATATTCCAGTAATTTATCTAATATTATAAACAATTTTTTTTTTACAATTATCTTTAATAATTTTTTTTTTCAGTTTTTTTATTTTTTAAAATATGATATATATATATTTTTCTATTGGTCTCTTTACTTGTTGTCATCCCCTCACCACCATCATCCAACTCTCAGACTTTTTCCTCGTCCTCCATTGCCGCCCTCTTCCGAGGGAGAGAGAGAGAGATGGGGAAGAGAGAGAGAGGGCGTCCCGCCCCCCTCAGACTTCTCTCCTGCGAAAGCAATAGAGAGTGCATGTGTTTGCGGAAGTGAGTGGATAGAGGTGGGAGAGAACATGAGGATAATATTAAAATTAGAGAAATTTTAAAATTAAATATTCCTCCAAAAAAGATTCAATTATATATAATATTTAATCTACAAGAAGTAAACATTAATAAATTAAAAGCATCTCCGTCTTGCATGCAACTTAACAATTGAGCAGTAATCTCATTTTGAATAGCTAAGTCAATAACAGAAAATAAAAAGTGAAACAACTAGTTCTCCTAATAAGTTAATTTTTATTTCAAAAATCTGCACATATGTGAGAAATAAAATAGTATTAGGAGTCAAATAATTAAAAATATCAAATAAAAATAACTGATAGTCAATAAAAATCTCTCAAAGAGGAAGACTATCTAGAATAGCAATAATAATAAATGTAAGTGATAAAATTTCCGTGACATCCAAGTATTGGTCAATATTCTCAGACTAACTATAAACTAAAATATCAGTATAATATAAATCATAAATTTAAATTTTTTATGTAATAATTATAATTTGTAGAGATCTTTAATATTAAAAAAAATTTAACTAAGAACCAATTAGATAATTTTAAAAACTGTTGACCAAAATATAATTAAGAGTTTGACTATAGGGATCTTTTAGGAATAAACTCTTTTTTGTAGAAATCAAACGATAAAGTTTTTTTGTTAGTAACCAAAAGGTAATATCACACAATTTAGTTTGAGTAAATATCATCAAAGTCTCTAAAATTAGAGATAATATTAAATAAATTCAATATTTTAAAAACTATTCAATAAAATATGTAAAATTTACATTAATATTCAATCAAGTTATTTTGTATATCATTATTAAATATTTTTTTTTTTAAATTACAAAATCACTATCTTTAAAAATAATATATTAACCTTTACTCGTTGTTTTAACTAAGATTTTAAAATTCGATTAAAACTAAATAATCTTTATTTTTTGAATCGGATATGATGGAATCTAATATGAAAAGTCATATATTTTTTTTATTTCGGAAATATTTCATTAGTTTAAATATTAATTATTAGTAAATTTAAATAGTTTGTAAAAAAAATTGAAATTATCGATATAAAAATTATTAAATTTGTTAAATTAATATTTTTCATTTTAAGATTCCCGGCGCACGGCGCCTTACGGCCTTACGGGTGCGTTTGCCCAACGCGCAACTCTCTTTAAAGGATGATGCCGGAGTGTGGGCCCCGATGACGTGGCAACTTGTAGGCCCACTGACAAGTTCGTGCGCCTATCACCCGTTGCGCTTATCCCCTGTGTTGATCACGTTACCACTGTTGCTTATTCCTACCGGCGGTGTTACTAAGCACGGCTTTTGGGGGGCGAATTACCGCCGCTATCCGAGAGAACGGCGTTCGGGTCACCGCCGGTAACAATCTCCTCGATAAGCAAACTGCGGCAGAGATTAATTAGAACAAAACCAACTTAACAGTCAGACAAAGTAATGCTCAATATTAACATGTTATGTCATACTATTTTTTAAAAAATGATTATTCAATTTTAATATATTTACATCATATTATATAAAATTATAGAATTTTTTTTTATGAAATAAATTATAATTTGTTAAAAAAAATTTTCTAAAACTAATATTATATATATATGGGTAATTTCACTTACCCTCCTAGGATTTGTCCATCTAGCCGTAGAGATCTATAAATATCAAAATATATTATACAAATTTACAAAAATTATTGTATATTCTCACTTACTATCCCTTTTCAAACCATGCCGCCACTTAATCATTGCTCGAACTCTAGCCGATGAGAATCTACTCAGTAGGAGGAAGAAGAAGTTGACTAGAGCTCTTCTCTTCTGTTCGTCCCGAGCTTGGGGTGACTTTGCCTAACGACTCTGCTCATGACAAGCTCTTCCCCGAATAGATCCACTAGAGGAGGAGGAAAAGAAGAAGAAGTAGGGAGCTTGCGGTGTGCTCTTTCCCTTTGTTTATGATGACTTCACTTGAAAACTCTATTCTTGATGAGCCTACTTAAGAGCAGATGCATTGCAGATGGAACAGAAAAAGAAGAAGCGGGGAGCTCACTCTTTCCTTCTACTCACGTTCACTTGAGGACTCTAGTTATGGTGTGCTCACGATGAGCTCTTCATGGCTAGGCAGAGGAAGCGCTGCGCATGAACCTTAGATAGAATAGTAATTTTATATTAGATGTAAATTAAAATTTTCACCATCAATGATTTAATAGAATATTGAACGAAAGGCATTTAATTCGACCTAATTGAAAACTTTTAAGGACCAGAATGACTTATACAATAATTTTTGAGAACCTATATGATATGTTTTGATACTTATAAACCTTCATAGTAAAATGATAAACCTCAAAGGCCTAAGTAAATTTATTTCTATTTGATAAATAAAATATATTTTATGCTGAAATTTATATAAGATTTTAAAAAAAAATTATGATTTTGCTGAAAATCATATTAAAAAAATAAGTTAAAAAATATTTTTTTTTACTAATCTAAAATGACTTCTATATGTTGCTCAAAATAGATATCACTTTATTTACAAACAAATCGATGATTATGCAAAGTAGAGGAACACGTCGGATCTGATTCAAGAAATAGATTTTAAAAATACATTATTTTTAGGTAATTGAATTTTAATAATTATTTATTTTTTAATTAATAATACAATTGCATTGAAGCAAATAAAAAATACTTGCTAGATATCATTGATCTTTGAATAACACTGAAATTTAGATTGCATTTAATTTTAGACAAATTTGAGTTTCTCATGAATTTTTGATAAATTATACAAATTAAAGATATTATTCATATTTACTAGATTAAAAATTGCTATTTTGGTCTAGAAGCCTCCTTTTTGTTGATCTAATTAGTTTGGTCCTTACTTCTTCCATGTGTAGCTCGGAAATCGCTCAAGTTTATATTAGAGAGAGATTTCTCATAAGAAATTTCTACCACAATTGTATTATAAAACATATATTTTTTTAATATAAAAGCCCTTAATCAAATTTTATTGTGTAACATAATTATAATATATAAATATAAAAATTACTTGATGTTACACCTCAAAAATAAATTTCTACCACAAGTGGCATCATAGAAAATTATAATAAAAATTATTTTAAAACAAGATTAGCTTTTGTTTGATATAAGGCCCTGTTTGGTCTGCAGTATTTTTTTAATCCAACATAAATTTTAATTATAAAAATTAATTTTATCTTACATCCAACACAAATATAAATATTAGAATTAATTTTATTTTATATTTTATATTCTTTTAATATTAAAATATTTTTTTTATTAATTATAAAAAATAAAATATATTTTTTTTTATTCAAAAAAATTTTTGAATCAAACGAGACCTAAGAGTAATTTTGAGT
>JAEMOT010002866.1:88709-180576 GCA_019297695.1 Apostasia ramifera | reverse complement strand
GGGGGGGGGCTGAGAGATTATAAATTCACGTGAAGGCCTCGACCGCGGCAATTCAGCGAGAAGTTCCCCTTCGTGGAGGCGGCGGCGGCCGACGAGATAGGCGCTGAGGGAGGCCGAGGAGGGGAGGGGATAGAGGGGAAGAAGGTCACGGAGGTCTGCTGTATGTCAGATCGTAGTGACGGAGGATATTACGGCGGATTCGGTGAGCTCGCAAACCCACTGCAATGGCCGCAGCTGAGAAAAAGGCGACGTCATGTTGCCCTAGCTCTGACGCCGTCAGCTCCGGCGCCGGTGGCGGAGAGGGCAGGAAAGCGGCAGGTTGGGCTCCCCCGGAGGTCGGCGGCGGGGCGAAGACGGTGAACTCCGGCGTCGTCATCCGACCCGTTGATGACCTGCCTGAGACGGCGGCCAAGCCTTCGTCTAAGGGTAAGAGAAACACCTTTGCAGGCGACCGGTAGATTCTAGTGTTTCTTTAGTGTTTTCATTGGTTTCATGTAGAAGGTTGTAATGTTTGGTTTTAGGTTATTGTCGGAGACTCTGGTCTCGCCTTTTGTTAGTGTTGAACTGTTCTTCGCGCTCTGCTGTTTTTAATTTCAAGACTTTGTCTTTGGACAGCTTGTTTAACGGATATTCCTTGGAATATAGCAGATAATGTTACAGATGGATGACGAGATGAAAGCCGATGTTCTTTTAGTACAGCAGTTGGGCTTGATAGAGACTGGAGGGTCTTGTGTCGAGTAGACCGATCACACAGCTTGGCGTGTGTTTTGGTGAAAGAACGAATAATTTATATTTAATTTTTAGATAAAATGCTGGAGGATTTGCGATGGAGGAACATGATGTGGCTAGATATAAGGAGAGGCTTACAGAATAGTAATTTCCCCTATTTGTTCCTTTTTTTACAAGTAAACTGGTAGGTGTACTTATTTGAATTATTTATGTTTATAGTCTCAAGATTCATGAGTTGTCACACTTGGATCACATTATAATTGTTTCTTTTGAATTGAAGGTGTTAATGAAAACCTATCTGAGCGGGACATTTAAAGGTGGATTAGAATGTAGATTACTAACTTCTAGAGGCCCTTGCATGTAAATGTAGGGGAGTTCAAGGACATGGTTGGTAAAAGGATGGAGTGAGTCCAAAAATTGACTTTGAATATTTTCATGTATGACCTTGGCTCACCCATGCTTACAAAGAGTGTTATAAATAGAGCCGAATGGAGAAGAGAAATTCATGTAGATAGCCCCAACTAGATTAAGGCTCCATTGTTGTTGTTCTTTCATTTACTTAAACGAAGGAATTTTGGGGGAAGTGATTGGAGGAATGCAATTGTCATTCCATTATTGTATGAGACTTGCAAATTTGTGATACTTTGAATCATGGTGACTTTAATGTTTCCATTTACTTGATTTCATTGCATATTTTTACCTTATGATGCTCTTAGGTCGTATCCATCCATGATAACTTGCTTGCTTTACATGGTTTTTTGATTCATTATTTGATTCCTTTTCTTTAAAATGAATCAAACATTTCATTGTCTTCAACATTGGAGATTACATATAATCCAACTTTAAGCAGTTCTACAATTATATGTTTTAAGTCATTTAGTTGTGACTTTGTAAGATATAATTGAGGAGAATAGGAATTGGTATGTGTGACAGATTTCTTTATCAAGTGGTGGGTGAGGAAATCTTAGGTATTGATGCGGCCTGTTTGTTTGTAAGGTATAAATTTAACAAAGTTAAAATTAAACTTACATAGAGATATTTTTTTATTTAAAGTTGTGAATGATGTAAAATAAAGTTAGTTATTATGTTGGGATATGTGAGGGATGTGATATAAGTTAGTTATTATTTTGGTAATGTGTGTAGGATGTGAAATAAGGTTAATTTTTAATATTAAATTTTATGTGTGATGTGATATGCCTGTTTAAAATTAAACCAGGTTAATTTTAAACTACCAAACAAATAGGGGCTAGGAGTTGAGTAAATTACTCTAGTGATTTCTTTTATATAATCAATATAGTTCAAAATTTCTTGACATATCTGATAAAAAAAAAAAAATTCTTGACATATGACAGGCTTTTGATCATCAAATATATGTTTGCTCCTTTTTTGTGTTCTTCTAATTGTCTACATTTTTTTAAAAAGCTTTTAATTGTCTACTTTAGCTGTGGTGCGGTGGTGGATTGCCATCACAGGCACATTAAGCAAGGCAGATGAACCTAAGGGTTGTGAGATACATTTGTGTCAGTCATGACTTATTTTCCCATAATTCCCTTTGGCAAAATAAGAAGCATTTAAGAAAGAAATAGACGGAACACCAATAATTATATGGTTCAATGAATTTTCATCTATGCTCAAGGCTGCACTAAGATCTCTTATTCCAAGGTTCAATTTACAATGAAGGTTCACCTCTTGTTTATAATGTAATGTTTTCCCCCCCACCACACTTGAAAATTGCGGTGATGTGTTTCAAATTTGGGACAAATTTGGGATCACTTGGTACTTAGGTGAGCTCCTTCCCCGGTACCTCTTTGGTAATGGATGTTTGTAATGGAATGTTGGGCGACCTGCTTACAAGAAAGATAATCACTAATTTCTATAATTTTAAACCACAACTAATCACTAATATTTCAAAATCCAACTATTTTTGAAATCTTTAATAAACCTTATTTGTTGGTGTGTTTGTTTGTAAGGTTAAATTTAAGAAGGTTAAAATTAAATTTGGATGGAGATATTTTTTTATTGAAAGTTGTGAATGATGTGAAATAAAGTTAGTTATTATGTTGAGATATGTGAGGGATGTGATATAAAGTTAGTTATTATGTTGAGATATGTGAGGGATGTGATATAAAGTTAGTTATTATGTTGGAATATGTGAGGGATGTGATATAAGTTAGTTATTATTTTAGTAATATGTGTAGGATGTGAAATAAATTTAATTTTTAATATTAAATTTCATGTGTGATGTGATATGCCTGGTTAAAATTAAACTAGGTTAATTTTAAACTCCTAAACAAACGGGGTTAGTCTTCAAAAATTAAGAGTAAAAGAGTTTTCACATGGTGAGATGGTGAACGAAATCATGAGTGGGGATTAGGCTTCACACACATAGCCTAGCCTTGGAAGGGCAGTGCAGAGTAAAATAGCCTTTGCTTTGGATGTAGTGAGGCATGTGTCACCATGTCTCCTGTATTAGGTATTCAGTTGAATATGTTTTCAACGTCATAATAAATGTTGGACTGGCCAATGTTCTTGAATGTTGTTAGTATATATTTGGGTAACAGTATGAGAGCAAGCGTTTGAGTACCACTTTTTTGAGGCTATGCCGTTACACTCTTGTGAACTTTGTCTTTTTTTTTAATGTTGCTCATTTAATACTTTGTTTCTTTGCATGCTACTTGTAACTAAAGTTATTGCATTCGGTTCATTCAGAAACATCCTCTTTATTTAGTATATATCCTGTTTATATTTTATTCTATGCAGGCATCCAGGTGATATTTAGGGCTCAGGCAAGCCATCCTTTGGATCCATTATCTGCTGCTGAGATTTCTGTTGCAGTAGCAACAGTCAGGGCTGCTGGGCCAACCCCTGAGGTTAGGCATCTTGATTATTCAGATGTTTCCTGTATGACCGACAATTATATTTGAAACCTAAAGCCTGCTCGACAGTTTCTCGAATTCTAGTCAATCCAAAGTTGCCTTGGTCATCTTGTGCTTCAAAGTCAATTGAATTGAAATGAAATCAGTTCAACTCTAAGTTAACTTCTATACATAATTGATATTCATTTGTTTGAAAGAGATTATTATATTCTTTGAGTGGTAATTGTTTAATTTAATAATTTCCTTTTTAGGTGAGGGATAGCATGCGATTTGTTGAAGTAGTACTCCTTGAGCCAGAGAAGAGTGTAGTTGCATTAGCTGATGCTTATTATTTCCCCCCATTCCAACCATCATTGCTCCCAAGGACAAAAGGTGGTCCTGCCATTCCAAGTAAGCTTCCTTCTCGAAGAGCTAGACTTGTTGTCTACAATAAGAAGTCAAATGAGACGAGCATCTGGGTTGTTGAGCTGTCAGAAGTACATGCAGCAACTAGAGGTGGCCATCACAGGGGAAAAGTCATCTCTACAGAAGTTGTTCCAGATGTTCAGCCTCCTATGGTATGCCTTTAAAACAATACAAATTTATGCAAAATTAGATCTATATATGCATTTGCACATACACATACACATACACATATACGAACATACATATACATATATATATATATATATATATATATATATATATATATATATATATATATGAATAGAATATGAAGATACTATTCTAACTTTGCAAGATAATTGTTCAAAATCTGTTGTTCATCTTATTGTAGGAAATTCATATATTTTTTAATGGCATTCATGGTCATGATAAATTATCATCTTCCCTTGTAATATTTTCTCACTAGGTGTTGGTACATGTGTATTTAAATGTTGCAAATTATGATCCTGCTATGAGGAGCTTTTTCTGCAGCTTTTTTCCAAAAACTTTCTTTTCTCTATGTGATCTGTTTTACTGTCTAATGCCATTTCACCAGGCTACTGTAATTAACATGTTTACATATCAAAAATAGCTTGCTTTAATGTCCCAATATGTTGTGGTGCTTGCTTATGCATATAATATATATATATAGTTGATGAAAGCATATGATATGTTTTACTATAGCTTTATGAAGACTAACGCCATGCATGCACGTTTTTTTTATTTAGTAGTTAGCTTTTATTTCATGTTATCTTTTATCTATAGGATGCTGTGGAATATGCTGAATGTGAGGCTACCGTAAAAGGTTTCCAAGCCTTCATGGAGGCAATGAGAAAGCGAGGCATTGAGGATATGGATCTAGTGATGGTGGATGCTTGGTATGCCATTTCTTTGCAACTTTATTTTTGTTCTTCTAATATATATGCTTTATTTGTTAAGTATTTGGGGGAATTTGGTTCAATGTTATGTTAGTATTATGTCATGATATTTGGATATTTTGACATCTAGATGTTATCTTTTGAGTGAATATTCTATAATATTTTATAAGATTATCTATACATATCATCAAACCAAACAATCCCTTTTTCTAAATAACATAACATCATGGCAAGATGACATTGAACCAAATGCCCCCTTTGTCTTTCGTTTATTGACTTCTTCCGCTTTTGCAAAGGTGTGTTGGTTATTATGGTGAAGATGATTCTCCTAGTCGCAGATTGGCTAAACCATTGATATTTTGTCGGACTGAGAGTGACTGTCCCATGGAAAATGGTTATGCTCGTCCAGTTGAAGGAATACATATTGTTGTTGATATTCAAAATATGGTAATTATTGAATTTGAGGATAGAAAGTTGGTTCCTCTACCTCCAGCAGATCCATTGAGAAACTACACTCCAGGAGAAACAAGAGGTGGTGTCGATAGAAGTGACGTGAAGCCTCTGCACATTCTTCAGCCTGAAGGCCCAAGTTTCCGTGTTAATGGTCACTTTGTTGAGTGGCAGAAGGTATAGTGCTTTTGCTAATTATTCCCTGCTTAGGTTATTCATACTAAATCATAAATTCATTTTCTTTTTTCTCTCGAGCAGTGGAACTTCCGAATTGGTTTCAGTCCTAGAGAGGGTTTAGTGATATATTCTGTTGCTTATGTTGATGGAAACCGTGGCCGTAGACCTGTGGCACATAGGTTGAGTTTTGTTGAAATGGTAGTTCCATATGGAGATCCAAATGAACCACACTATCGGAAAAATGCCTTTGATGCTGGTGAAGATGGGCTTGGTAAAAATGCTCATTCTCTTAAAAAGGTGGGATAGTTATCCCAGAATTTTTTTGTCTGATTTCCTTGTTCATCTCTGACTTATTTCAACATTATGATATATTTAATTTTCAGGGTTGTGACTGTTTAGGTTACATCAAATACTTTGACGCTCATTTTACTAACTACACTGGTGGTGTTGAGACTATAGAAAATTGTGTCTGCTTGCATGAAGAGGACCATGGGATTTTGTGGAAACATCAAGATTGGAGAACAGGCCTTGCAGAAGTACGGCGCTCTAGAAGGCTTACTGTGTCATTCATATGTACAGTGGCTAACTATGAGTATGGTTTTTTCTGGCATTTTTATCAGGTACCTCACTGACTATCAATGTTTATTTTGCATATTCTGTAACTCATTGTAGTTTTCCTGGCTGCTTTTGGCTACACATCATCATCATTATTTTATCTTGCACATTTCCTATCATGTTCTGTGAAAGCCGGTGCTTATGAGTCGTCATATTTGCATACATTTTTAAACATTTTATTTGAAAGGAAATGTTTAAAAATGTATGCAAATATAATAACTATTTCTGTTCTTAGTTTTATTCTTAAACATTTTCAGACTCTAGAACATAGTCAACCCCAAATAGTTTGGAATTAAGGCTTTGGTGGTGTTTGTAGTCGTTGTAGTTATTGTTAAATCTATAGAATGTAACTATGTTGCATGAACTCCTAAAATTTTTGGTGCTTGTATTTTTGGTTACAGAACTTGTTTTCAAAGCAGAACCGACCAGGATGCTTTTCTCCAGTACTTGGTAGTCTTGTGGTTAAATTTAAACAGGCTCAATAAGTACCATGTATTATACTTGATAAATGGCTGTTTGTGCTCAGCACCTATCATTCTATTGTTTTTACCCTCAATAAGTTTCATTTACAAGCCATTGGATAGAGATGCTTCTTCTTTTTTTTTTCCTGTTCTCCATTAAATTTTATTTGTTCTTTATCCACTGTCAATTTAAAACATTCGGATAATTATGGAGGACTGTGTATTAGACAACATTAAATCTGCTCATGCCACTTTAGATGGGTTTTGTGAAGCTATTAATAGGTAAATATAATCTTATTTTTAGAACAATGTGTTCCTTTATAAAATATTTACAACTTTTAGTCAAGAAATAGAAAATGTTTGATTTTTGATCATTAGAATTTATTTTGTTTTGATTATTGATGCATGAAGTTTGTTTTCTCAAAGTCTAAGTAAATGTTCATTTTATTTGTCTTTTTTTTTCAGTAAAGAAGCGAACTGAATACCTTTGTGTAACCGGAAATCTAATTTACTATTAATGGTTGTGGAACCGGAAATCTAATTTACTATTAATGGTTGTGGAATTCACTGCCTGACTTACTATCAAGCTTACTCATCAATGTTCTGTTGGCGTTGTATATTGTTTCCATATAAATGTCCAGTTTTTACCATCTTTGAGAAGGCTTTATCCTGTACGACCATCCTGCTCCAGTTGGTGATGTCCATCAAACTGATTTCAGTTAATGCGTGGTTTCTTGCATTGGTCTTTGTCAATATAATTTTTTTTACTTCATTCATTCTTTTGTGCAAAGTTCATCTTTGTTTGACTAATAGATTCTATTCCTTGGGAAGTCACTTTGAGTAAAAAGCAAGAAATCATATGTTGCTATATATTCTGTTAGTTTCATTTAACAAATCTGTTACTTTGAACTACTAGCTTGCAGTTTTTTATATATTCTGTTACAATGAATTTAAATATTATAAGTAAATTTAGTCGATTTTATTCAACTACTAATTTTGATAAATCAAAAATTTAAACATCATGACAAGAATTCATAGTGACTTGAATATGTTCATGCATTAATGCAAATTCATGGTCATGGGAGTTTTTTTGAATTTACTTATGTAGGTATGTCAACACTTCTTCATGACTAATACTGGAGTCGCCACTGCTTGTGCGTAACTGAATAATAATTCTTGTTGTAGGATGGTAAAATTGAAGCTGAAGTTAAGTTGACGGGAATTCTCAGCTTGGGAGCTTTACAACCTGGTGAATCAAGAAAATATGGTACAACTATTGCTCCCGGCTTGTATGCACCAGTTCATCAGCATTTCTTTGTCGCTCGAATGGACATGGCAGTTGATTGTAAGCCTAATGAAGGATTTAACCAGGTGAATACCACTAATGATTGCTAATTTTATGTTGTGAGTATTTGTAGATTATAATGTTTTTCTAATTGTCTTGTACGTCATTCAAACATGGTTGACTCTTTCAGAGAACATTCACTGAATGGGACCACTTTTTCGTCCTATACCTAAATCTTAGAGAAGGTTTGGATGTCAAATTGCAAAAGAGAACTAATCCCTCCCCAAGCTTACTGAAGTATAAGATTCAATAGTTAGTTAACAATAAATCGTGATGCTTACAAGAAGGTTTTTTATATTTAGAATGTTTGGGTTCCTATGTTTGCATGCTATCTGGATTTTGGTATTTACCTATTCTCCATTCACCACTTTTTACTCCCTACATGTGGATATGACTATTTGGATATGATCTCGCATTTTCATGCTTTTTGTATTTGGGTTTTTATGTTTTCTCGATTCACCACCTTTAGTCCCTAATTTTGGTTTCATATCAGGTTATGGTCCAAATTTCTTTTACTTGAATAGCAAAAGACTCAAATTACCCTTTTAGTTGTCTTGAAATGGCAGGGAGAGATGAAGGGAACTGAGATCCTACCTGGATTTGCAGTGATTGGATGGTGGGATGGGAGCAATTGGATAATGGGATGGAATCGATGGTAGAGAAGAAAGAACTGGAAACAAGAATGTAGATAAATCTTGGATAGCTTTGGGTTTATGGATTCTCACCCTAGGAGTTGGTCCCTTCCCCTTGCTTGATATCGGGGTTTGAATCTTCTCTCCCTAGATGCCAATATTCCCTTTTCTGGATATCGATTCATTTTAGAACCAATTTCAAACTCAGTGCTCTAATTTTCCTTTAATCAATGTCTAAATACAATAGTCTCCTACAGGCTTTAATTAGGGAGGTTAATCCAAACTAAAACTCAAATTGACCATGTGTACTAAACTCAAATTAACTAATTAGAAAATTTGTATCTATTCATGTTTGCGATCATAAAGTGATTTGATCTGGGTCGTCAATGCTATATCTATTTCTAATGGTAGAACCTCCTTTTGACAAGTCGGTCCTAACTCCTAAGGGTAGTTCATTCATATTCTTGGTCTGGCATGAAGTTCATTTGTATGACAACTTCTTCATTATTAGGTTGTGGAGGTGAATCTTAAGGTTGAAGAACCAGGGAAAACTAATGTCCACAATAATGCATTCTATGCTGAGGAGACTGTTCTTCGAACTGAACTGCAAGCTATGCGTGATTGTAACCCTACATCAGCACGACACTGGATTGTAAGAAAATAACTAGCCTTATGCTTTTCTTCTTGCATGTATTTAATTCGATTCTGATCTATTTTATGTATCTTTTACCCTTATTATAAACCATGAAGCATGTAAATTATTGGTTTGGTCTTTGGCCATGTGAGGTTTTTAGCTTATCAATTTATCTCAAGTATGCTGTCATCTGTTTTAGACTTTTAGTTATTTTGTAGGGATTTCTTCTTCTCTGAGGGAAAGGCATAAAAGAATATGTATTTAATTTGCAAAAATGTGCACGGTGTTCTAGAAACTGAGCCACAGCTGCACTCAAGTTGTTACTGGTAATTGTGATAATGGTCTTCAGTTGGACTTAGGCCCTATATGGATGCAAGTAGTGTAAACTTACGGTTTGAGATTCATTATGTCTTTGCTCCAATTTCCCTTCGTTTACATATAGCCTCCATGCATCTACATCATGAGAACTTGAATTTATGCATTGGAAATGAAGTATGAAATTTGCTGCAGAAATAGTTCTTTGATTGATAACATGTAAACTATGTTATTTGCAGTAACTTTTATTACAGTGCGGTTATATTTCTGTTTGAAGCTTGGCATTCAAAGGTCTAACAAACATCATTGAAATCATTTTTAGTTTTCATCATCCTTTTCTCAATCTCTCTGAACTTCAGTTGAGGCAGGGTTTTAAGTGAACCAACATGCTCAACTCATCTCCTGTACCTTTTTCAATCTTGTTCATCTTTTTTGCTACTCTTTAGGTGTTGCCTCTGGTGCCTTAATGTGATATGGGTTGACTAGTAACATTCTTTGATACCCGATGTCATCTTGTCATAAGAATCTCCATCTCCGGTAACTGTTGTTTTTCTTTTTTATTTATTTATTTTTAATTTCAGGTGAGGAATACAAGAACTGTCAATCGAACTGGACAATTTACTGGCTACAAGCTTTTACCTGGATCAAATTGCCTGCCATTGGCTGGTCCGGAGGCAAAATTTCTGAGAAGAGCTGCCTTTTTGAAGCATAATCTTTGGGTTACACAATATAATCGTGAAGAAATGTTTCCTGGAGGAGAGTTTCCCAATCAAAATCCACGTGTGAATGAGGGACTGGCTACATGGGTTAAGAAAAATAGGCCGCTGGAGGAAACAGACATAGTTCTATGGTTTGTTTCCTTGACTTTTTTTATAGCATTTGCTTTATTTTCTGCATAGAGATGTAAAAGCTTGCATTTTTTTAATTGGTTAGTTTAGCCTGCTCATTATGACTTGGAAAAACATTATTTGCATACCAAATCATATTCATTGTAGCTACTCTTAAACGTGTATCTTCTCTTCTTCTGTGTTAGTATTTGTGTTTTGTATGATCTTTTTGTATTCTGCTTTTCAAGCTTTCAGTATTCTGCTAATATTAGTTGCTATGCATAATCTTTGTTAATAGTTGTCTGATGCTCTTATGATATATTTTAAGCTTTTAACTGTAATCAAGCATGTCTGCCTGATTTTTTTATTGCATTTTTTACATTTTCGATAGAACATCATCTTGATCCACAATTTTCTTTAATTATGGTTAATTTGTAATCTTAGAAGCCAGCATTCACTAATAATACATTTTCTTTTGGTTTATTTTACTGAAGAGTTTCCGTTTAAATTTCTCAAACTTCATGTTTTTTATTTTAATTTAGCATGTTGCATTTATGTTCTACATGAGTCATCGTCATATGTCGTTTTAGTTTGGATGTTTGCTGATGGCTGTAAGATTGCATAATGTACAGATGATGAGTCTTGAATCCAGTTAATTGTTCTTTAATTAGAATATCTTTTCCTTATTATTATCATGAGTTGTGTGTTTTCTCTGGTCTTATTCAGTTTTAAGGAGAATTACATACTTATTATTCTATATCAAATTATTCATATTTACCTACACGCTAGTAGTGTTCGTCATGAGTTGTGTGTTTTCTCTGGTCTTATGCCATTTTCTATGGCCTGGGAAGCTGTAATAACTCCTAAAATCTCTCATAATAGATGTCTTTATTTACAAAGAATTTCCTGGCTATGTCTAGAAAGCTCTAAATTTGAAAAATTCTGAAATTGAGAAATCAAATCCTGATTTCTTTCATTTCCTCACTAATTCTGGAATCAGCTCTTGATTTTTCTTTTCCATATTAACTATGAAGTTAAATCTTAATTTCTCTCTTTCCATATCCTACTCAAGTTGGCTTGAAGAAGATATCTTCCATGTTCGTCCTGATGTTGGTCTTCTATCCCAATCTTTATCAAGGTAAGCCTTCTATCGGAAGGTGACCAAGATTCTTATAGTGGTTACCCTTACTAGGTTTGTCCTTTAGGTTCTTATGATTCTATAGGCAACTTCAAAATTTTATGATCTGAAGGAGTGAATATAAAGTGATTGACACTCATTGCAAATGCTATGTCAGGCCAAGTACATGACAAACAAACAAATTATTCTACTAACTAGTGTCTGGTATTGCTCTCTGTTTACTACATCCATTGCTTTACTAAGTTGTAGTTTTAGGTTGGGCTCTGCCTTCCAACCGTGCCTTTCTTGTTTCACTGAGCAAATTTAGCATGTTCTTGGCTAGTTTACAAAGGTTCCTTCCTTAGATCTTGCAAATTCCATTCCCAGAAAGTACTTAAAGATTTCCCAGATCTGATTTTAAATTCCCCAATTAGTTTTCCCTTCAGACTTTTAATATTTGTAGTATCATCCTGTCAATAATATGCCATCTGCATGCACAATTAGAATAATAGTGTTACCAATTTTAGAGAGTTTATAGAGCATTGTGTGATCTTTTGGCTCTGGTAGTAACCATAAATTGTATTGCCCCTCCAAACCTTTAAAATCAAGCTAGGGGATTGTTTACGGACGGATAAGGAATTTTTTATCTGAATACCGTCTACACCCCTAGATCTACTTCAAAGCCAACAATGAGGTCCATGAAAACTTCTTATTTCAAAACTTCATTCAAGAAATCTAGTTGATGTAATAGCCATTTATAATGTATGGCTAAGGTGGAAAGAACTCTTATTCACATTCTGGGTGAATATCTCATGATAATTTATCTCATTGGTTTAGTTATTGTTTTGCCATGAGCCTTGCCTTGTTCCATCCACCTTACATTTCACAATAAGTCACCACTTACATCCCACAATGATCTTGTCTCTTAGTTAGTTAATAATCTCCTAGGTTCCACTCATTTTAGGAACACCCCTCATTTTTTGACCTCTCGGGATGCTCTTTTATCTTACTTTTTTGACAAACCTTGTTACTTAGAATGATACATTGCCATTTTATCTCAAGCAGTCATCATCCTTTTAATGCTACGAGTTTCTCTCCAATTTGATCTCATTTTTCGTCCTCTCGGGTTGCACATTTTTGCTTGTAAAGCAACAGTTAGGTGGTGTCGCAAATGATGGAAATAGATTGGGCAAGCTTACAACTAACCAAACAATGGTTAGCTTAGAAATAAAGTAAAATTGGATGTACTAACAATGAAAGGTCTTGTGATCTTATAGTAACAAATATTCGTCTATAAAAAAAACAAGTATTTAGTACTCTCTAAGTAAATATGAAATACTATTTTGGTGTCTAATTTGTAAACAAAAATACTATAGTCGATACATGTATAATCCTCCTTAGTTTTATTATAGATATTTTCATGATTACAACATCCGATCAGTCTATCTCGAGAATCTTGAATGTGGATCCATTGGAGTCAATAAGGAAATTCAATTACTAGATAATTAAGGGTGTTAATTGTTTTTTATTTTGATCTAGAATATTAGGGGGATTTAGCGTTTCTTGTTTTAGTATTTGGAATGTTGAACCATTTTAATATTTAGAAAGTTTTCATTTATCATTTAGATAAGATTTGATGTACTTTCATTTCTTATGCATGGACTGCTTTCATAAATATGCTTTAATTTTTGTGTAATGACAACTTTGATGAATTAATAGAGTATCTTCTCTATAAATCTTGTTTCTCTCCTCTCTTTTTCTTCCTCTTATTCTACCCTTTTTTCCTACTTTTTATTTTCCCTTTCCATGTTCTTTGTCTACATTAGTTAGTATTAGAGTTAAAAGTTCTAGGTCTCACTTGTTCACACATTGCCAGCACTATCAAATTCGTGAAGTTTCAGTCCACCGACAACTATTGATAGCGTTGTTGAATATATTTATTGGCAACCTCACGTGTAACATCCCGTGATCTCAATGTAGAGGTATTGTCCGCTTTGGCTTTAGGAAAACTGCGTGACTTGAGTACTTCCCAGAAGGTCACCCATCCTAGTACTACTCCAACCCAAGCATGCTCAACTATGGAGTTTTGCATGCTCATCCGCTATAGTCACACTCTCGTGCTTACTCACTTAGAGCTACTCTCTTATGCTCGTTTGTGTTCGAACCAAGTTGTATTGCATTGGAGCCAAGCCACATTCAAGCAAACTTAGATTGAGTTTGGCACTATGTTTGTCAATCCTTTGTGAGCAGATTGTGAGGACGAACTTCTAAGTAAAATTCATGCAGATTTTGTGCTAAAAAAAGATACAAATCATGCTTTGAGGGTAATTTCTTGCACAATTAAAGTTGTTTTTTATTTATTTGATTAATTAATTTAGTAACTAAATTTATTTCCCCAATAAAAAGCCACTCTACTTTTTCCTTTAGCTCTCAAAAAAGAAATCATTACCATTCCTTGGCTTGTTTCAAAATAAAAACTGAATAAAATATTATGTTCATGAGATTTGATTAATCATTTTTGTATTCATTCAGAAATCCATTACCAATTGTACCAAGATAAAGTTCATGCATTTTGCTTGTAATCTTTCGATGCATATTATTACAAACTTATGGTATGTTATTGTTCTCAAGATAGTGCATATCAACCTGTTAGTTTTTTATTAATAAATCATAATCACATGTCCACAACCTACAATTGCGGGGAAGAAACTTAAGCCTTGTCTATATTTAAAGAAGGATGGAGTTTCTTAAACATCACTTCAATTATCTCTTAAGGAGTTCACTATAAAAATTTGAACGGAAGGTTGATTACTTGGGTGAAATTATTGCTATCAAATTGAGCCAATTGAAACACCACAATCGATTAACTATTGTTAAATTAAATTTCGAACATGAAGTCAACATCTTGAGAAATTTTTGCAGCTCAATCCATGACAATGTTTGCTTTTATTTCACTAATATTCACTTCGTGTTCAAATGTATATTTTTTCATAATAATAAAGATGAACAAGGCGCTTCAATTGAAATAGATAAGAAAGTTTGAAAAAAAATAATTATTGGAAATATTGACTTTGATATTTATGAATACATCAGATTTATGTTTATGACTAACTCCTATTTTCAAATTATAGACTTTAAATTTCATACTTACTAGAATTTTAAATGTGAAAATTTTACTCTTTAATTGAGGCACATTTTAGTCTTTTATTTTTATAGTTTTGCTCTTGCCGAACTTCTTTTATTAAAACTTCTCAGATCTCACAATCCCACATTGCATTGGGTAGATTGATATTTTTTTAGAGATCTTTTATCATCTATTCTCCTTGTATAAGTTTATATGCATGGCTACTTGTTGGAGTTGAATTCTTTTCAATTGGAAGAGAGGATAATGGTGCTAATCTATTGGTGCAAAAAGAAATTTTGATTATTTGATTATTAAGTGGGTGAATAGTTTTCTATTTTGGTTTTAAAATATTAATAGAAGGGATTTAGCAGTTTTGGTTTTAGTATTTGAAATATTTTAATATTTTTAGTCTTATTTATGGACTATGCTCTATAGATAAGCTCAAATTTCTATGTAATACATCATTGATTAATTAATAAGATATGTTTCCTTTAAATCTTGTTTCTCTTCTTTCTTTTGCTCTTCCTTTTCTTCTCTCTTCGTTTCTTCCTTTACATCTCTTGCTTCTTCTTCCTATTTTCTCCTTTCTTTTTCTCTCTTCTTGTTTTACATCACTTTTCTTCAATTGAGGTGGATAGAGTTTGCAATGGTTATTTAACTTAAGAGGTATTTGGTTATATGCAATCTTTATGTTAGTATTGTTTAAATGTTAATGTGATCTATAAATTATTATATGTTTGGTTTAATGTCATCATATTGAAAAATGACAATGCTGTTAACTTATTTTTTATTATCCTCGTATTTTGCTAACTACTCTATATCAATCCCTCCCCCTCATATCTCCTTTACAAAATCAATCACACCTCACCTCTCCTCATCACTATTAGGGTGCCATCTAGAAATCTAATTTTCGGTGAGATATAAATGCTAGTTTGCAATGATAAATTTATACGATCACATTGAAAGAAAGGATCTTGGCTATTTCCTTTTTTTTTTTTAAATTGATGCCTCTATTATTAGATTTTTTATCTTTGTTTGAATGTTCTTGTGCTTCTATGGCAGGTATGTATTTGGAGTTACACACATCCCTCGATTAGAAGATTGGCCAGTCATGCCTGTTGATCGTCTAGGGTTTATGCTTATGGTATTCTCATACATTTTGATGTTATTAATTTTAATTTCTAAATTAGGACATACTATTGCTAGTGTGAATGATAGTGTTCATTCTTATATTTTCTTTCCATCTTATATGCTTAGCCTTTTGCCTTTCAACTCAGTTAATATAAAAGTTAAAACACTTTTCTTGTTTGTTAAGGATGTGAATTACATCCATAAAAAAATGTAAATTACTTCCCTTAATTCCTTTTAAAATTATCTTTCCTTCAACTTGATTGTTGCTATTATGTTAACCGATCGACCTAAAAGTTTAGGCTTCCTAGTTAGGGCCCAATAATTAGTTCATTTATCTGTTGTTGACGTCAAAATTCATACGACCTGAGGTGGTGTTAATTGAGCGAGTTATTTATAACATAGAAATAAATAAGCAATGTAGAAATAAAATGATAACACCAAGATTAACTTGGTTCGGAGAAATCTCCTATGTTTATAGGCCACGCCGAATAAGAATACATTTCATTATGAAATATTAAGCCCTTCAAAGGGGCAGCATGAGATTTAGTTTAATGAGTGTAGAAAATGAGAACTCACAATTGACATATATGCAACAAAAATAGAAATCAGGGGCTTGGATTACAGTTTCTTCATCATCTTTATCTTTCTGTACAAACCTCGTAATGGGTAGAGCAACGTAGTGGATTTGAGTCATGTGACGTTGGGGATTGCCAGAGATTAATCATGGGACGTTTGGTGATCTCAAGTGGGGCTCATCAAAGGCTTTTTTATGTTCTATGAGAAGCCAATCCACTGCGGTGAGTTGGAGGTGGTGAGGAGAGAGAAATTAAGGCTATGAACTTGGATCTTGCGGGGGGGCCTTTGAACTTCATTGTAAATGATCCCATAACCTCTTGGGAAGTTGGAAAGGATGTTTGGAAGCATCCCACAACATATGCAAGTTTTGATTTGGTGAGTTGTGCATGTCATCGCAGAGTGAGAAACCATAGGCTATGGAGCTGGATATTGACGAAGCTTCGCCAGAGGTGGCCATGAAACCTCGTGGAATGATGGGAGTCCTTTGGAGCTTCACATAGCTCTAGTGAGATTTGATGACAAGGACCTTCCATAGGCCTTCGTGGAGAGAGAAAGAAGTGTCATAAGATTGGATTTCGATTGAAGCCCTTTGGGCTTCCTTGGAGGTGATTGTGGCACCTTATTAAAGGTTGGATGAGTGAGGCCTTTGGAAGCTTCACACATTGGATGTGAGCTCCTACAAGGTTGGTCTTGCATAAGTTAAAGTTCGATAAATTTAGGGCCTATTTAGTAAAGAGATTATTTTAGTCATGCCATAAAAATTGAGGGTTTTGCTTTGAAATATGCGTACGATGGGAAATAAAATTAGTTAATTATATTAAAAATTGTGTAGTATATGAAATAAAGTAGATTTTCTTTATGTTGAACTTGTAAGATGTGAAAAACTTAATTATTATTAATTATAATAAGATAATCATTTTGGTTTTTGGCATGACTAAAAAGTGTAGGTAAGAGAAAATATGCACTTATTTCTAACGTTTAAAAGTTGGAGTAGCCGGATGTATGTGGATAATGTTTCCTTGGATGTCAATCAGTATAGGAGAGGCATTTTGCGAGGGCCAACGGCCTTGTCTTAGTCTATGTAGGTGTTTTCGGGTAAACCTACATGTGGTTTTATGAGAGCATAAATAAACGTAATTCCTACAATGGCATGTTGAAGACTGATGTGCTAGTTTCTAGAATTGGTGCCGAAGAGAGAAAACAAGACTATGATAAGTGTGGCAATCAGATAAAAATGAAACAACAAATTTGGCTGGTGTCTTGTCTCTGTCATGATGAAGCAAGGTATATGCCATTGGGTGGAAGCTCACCTCTGATGAAGGGCATGGAAATGAAGGGACCAGAGAAAATGGAGTAGGTAATGAAGAGGAGGATGGAGAAGGAGAAGATGGGGAAGAAGAATAAGTTCACCCCTCCATATGGTGTTGAGACTAGGCCTTTTTATATGTAGACTAAAGCAAGTAGCAGATTGCCACATAGCCATGATTTCTGGCAAAGTAGTTGTGAGTGCCACAGCCTCGTGCCTTTGCTGAAATCAGAAACAAACGGCAGAAGGAGGTGGAGGGTGAACTTACAGCTATGGGGTCCTCTTTCTGAGTCTCTTATAGATGGGTCCACTAATAAAATGAAAAGAAGAAGTACTTTGCTCAAATGTAAAAAATACCGAGGAATGAGTGGCATGCCACCAGTTGTATGGTTTTAGTGTTAATAAGAAAGAAGTCGAATCCGGCATGAGAGCACCAAAATGTTGACGTCGAAATTCATATGGCCTGAGGTAGCGTTAATTGAGAGAGTAAGCGAATAATAGGGAACTAAATAAACAATACAACAGCTAAACTTTTATCCCACTAAGTGGGGTCGACTATATGAATCTTTTGTTTTCATTGCACTCTATCAAATAACAAATTTTTATTTAGCTCTAAATTTGTAAGATTTTTTCTTACAATTTCTTACCATGCCTTTTTTGACATCTTTTTTTTCATTTTACGTGGGCAAGATTCATTAATCTAATTTTTTTTATTGGAGTTCCCATTTATATATTCAAATCATCTAAGTTGATTTTCTCTAAGTTTTATTCTCAATTAAGGCTACTACAACCTCCTCACTGATACTCATTTCTCATCTTGTTCTTTCACGTATATTCACTTATTCATCTTAGCATTTTTATTTTTATGACACTTATCTTATTTATGTGTTTCTGTTTTGTAAGCTAACATTTGGCACCATATATATTGCTAGTCTTACAACTATTATATGAAATTTACCTTCAAGTCAGTCAAATGTTTTTATAACATAATACATTAGATATATTTCTCTACTTTATTCATCCATACTTGGATCTTATTAGTAATATTACTATTTATTTTATTATCATTTTGTATGATTGATTCAAGGTATTTAAAGTATTCACTCTTCCTAATAATTTGATCATTAATTACACATCACCAATGCAAGTGCTTTTTTTTTTATTAAATATATATATCTCATATATTTAATTTTTGATTTACGAAAATGAAAACTTTTAGTTTGTAAAGTATTCCTCTATAATTCAAGTTTTACTTTAGCTCTCTCTTTAATCTTATCCACAAGGAAAATATCATCTGCAAAAAGAATAAATCAAGTCACCCCATTTTGAATGTGTCAAGTTAGGACTTTCATAATCAATGTAAAAAAATACGAACTTAAAAATGATCCTTGGTATAATTTAACTATAATAGGAAAATCCTTAGGTAGATCCCATTGTATCCAAACAAGTAACAATTCTTTTATGCATATCTTTATTAACTTGAATATAAGTAATGTAAATTCTTTTTTTTTTTTCTAAAACTATCTAGAGTACTTCTTTTGGGATTTTATTATAATTTTTTCTAATTTAATAAAAACGAAATGCATTTTTTTCTCTTCTTAAACAATTTTCATTAAGTCTCTCAATAAATGAACAACTTTCGTAATAGAAATAAATAAGAAAATATTCCCCCAAGAAATATTAACCCCCCCCCCCTCGTGCGTAAGGATTACATGAGAATATAGAGTGTAGAAAATAAAAACTCATAATTACATGAGAATATAGAGTGTAGAAAATAAAAACTCATAATTACATGAGAATATAAAGTATAGAAAATAAAAACTCATAAATGATTTATATGTAATGAAATTGGAAATAATTTCAATTTTTGCAAACCACTCGACGGGTGGAGTAACAACTAGATTTGAGTCGTGCCACTCTGGGGATTGCTAGAGATTAGTTATGAAATGTTTGATGATCTCAAGCAAGGCTCATTGGAGGTTTTCTGATGATGTACAAGAAGCCAAACCACCACCACATTGGAGGTTAGAGAAAATGTTTGGAAGCGTCCCACGACAATAACGAGGTCCGGTAGGATGAGCTTTGTGCATGTTGTCATAGAGATATGGAGTTGGATCTTGTCGGCGATGGCTAGAGCTTCGCCAGTGGTAGTTGTGGAACCTCATGGAAGGTCGGAGGAGGCCTTTGGAGAATCACATGGTGTAGCGAGGTTCAACGGATATGGGTTGCTGTAGAGAGAAAGAAGAGTCATAAAGATTGGACTCGACGAAAAGCCTTCGGGTTTCATCAGAGGTGATCATGGCAACTCGTAGGATGTTGGAGGCCTTTGGAAGCTTCACATGTTGGATGTGAGCTCTAGCCTCTCATGAGGTCGATCTTGTATAGGTTAAAGTTAGGAAAATTTAGGGAGAAAATACACGTGGCTTATTGGTCGTATTCCGGAGTAGTAGTTGTTGAATGTATTGTAGATGTTTCTTTGGATGTCGTTCAACACAAGAGAGGCCTCGTGTGAGGACCACTGGCCTTGACTTGGTTGATGTAGGCGTTTTCCAGTAAACCTACATGTGGTTTTGTGAGAGCATAAATAAAACAAGTAGAGTAATTGGAGATGAGACGAATTAGTTTGGATGTTTGTTGGAGATGGGCTGCTTCCACTTCGGGCCTACGGAGGCAGGTTGAAGACTGATAAATTTGTTTTTGCAACTGGTGCCAAAGAGAGAAAATAAGAGAATGAGGAGAAGTGTGGTGATTTGGTGAAAAGATGAAACACCAAAGTTGGCTGGTATTTCCTCTTTTGTCAAGATGAAGCAACAGGTATGCTATTGAGTGGAAGCTTGCTTCTGATGAAGGGTATGGAAATGAAGCTGCTAGAGAGAAAATGGAAGAGATGAAGAGGAGGATGGAGAAGGAGATCAGGAAGAAGAAGAAGAAGAAGATCCCTTCTCCATATGGAGCCGAGAGCAGGCCTTTTTATTGGTAAATGGGACCAGGTAGCGGATTGCCACATGGTCATAACCTCTACCAAGGTTGTTGTGAGTGCCACAGCCATGATGCCTCTGCAAAAATATGAAATAGAAGGCAGAAGTGGATGATGAACTTGTAGACTTGCAGTTACGGGCTCCTCTTTTTGATTTTTTTATACGAGTCCATTGTTCCCATTTTGGATCATTGACTTATGTAAAATATATATTTTTTAAATTTCTAATTTCATTTTTGAATCTTACTTTAGAAATAATTAGGGGATACCAAGGCTTTAACTTGAGATATCTAGTTTTGATATCATTTAGGCGTCTAATTTAATATTATCTTAATGTCATAAATGTTATCTAGAAAAAATAATTATTTAATTTAATGACGTGTAAATAGTTTTCTAAAGACATGAAATTGTTACTCAAAAGATGACATCTAGATGTCGATAATACTGAACCAAACTTCCCCTTAAATTTATGAGAACTAAGAATAGTTTCTTTTCTTACACTGACACATCTTTACATTAATCGCTCAAATTTTTTTAACATTTTCTTCGGAAAGGTGACATAACCTTATGTTTGTATGCATGTACACGTCTATTTTCATGTGTGTGCTTCACATATTGGATCTTATGCAGCCTCACGGTTTCTTCAACTGCTCACCTTCTGTGGATGTACCACCCAATACAAGTGACGTCGAGCTTAAAGAGAATGGTGTCACAAAGCCAAGTCAGAACGGTTTGGTGGCAAAGCTTTGAAGATAGAAACCAAGAATGATGATCCGACAATCTGTAGTTGAAATATTGTCTGTTTGCTTTCCGTCTTTTCAAAACTAAATCATGGTTTGTTGTAATAATATAACAATAACGCTGTTTTTAAGATGGCTTCTTTTAACTGCTGTTTCTTTACTAACTTGTCAATGTGGTTGATTCAGTGCGAGGAAAACGAAAAAATGCAAAAGAAATCATGGAATTTGACATGCTTGATTATTGTTTTAATGGGATATGTATTTCTACTGGTTTTATTGTGATCTCTGATAGATGATTTAAGGTTTTTTATGTTTATGTTTTGAATTTATAGGTGTTATTTGCTCAAAATCTTTTGTTTGGTTTGATTACAGTTTCGTGATTGTTCAGTGATTGTGTTGGTAGATTGGTTCTTCTCCAATGAAAGCATCAGTGGTTTGTTATAACTATTGTCGTCATGCTTCGGTTTGTTGTTTTGTTTTCTAATCGAATTGGATTTAGCATGATTATTATTTTTCGCCTGTACAGAAAATCTGGACTAATAGAATCTGTTTGGCAGATTTGTTAAAATTTTGTAGAAAATTTTGATTCCAAGTATTGAAAATTTTATCAGAGATTTGTAGAGGCTGTAAATGAAAAGGGTATTATTGTGGTAGGCCATAGGTGAGATGTAAAATGAAACTTTTTTTTTTTAAGAGCTTGATATGTGAAATATAATTAATTTATTATTGGTGGTACTTGTGTAATTTTTATTTTAACTCAAGTGCCCTTCTTCAAGTTTTCTATTATTGCATATGATTTGTTTCTAGATTATATTACTGATGATCAAGTTTCCTACATTTTGTTTAGCAGGTAGTTGTATTGATGCTTTGAAATATTATTTTAGGGTGCATTTAATTCAATATAATTATGGTGCTGTATTATTTACAAAAATAATTATTTAATTTAAAAATATTTATAAATAATTTTTTATAATTCAAAAGATAACATAATATCAAGATAATAATGAATCAAATGCCCCCATAAAAACTTTTTTTGGCCTCAATTTGTTGTTTATAGTATGACCACTTGTTTTATGATACACTGCTGTAGTATTTTTTTGTTTATCCCAATGGGAAAGAACTTGCCCAATATCAAGAAATCTCAAGTTTAAAAATAGTGGTATAATTTATAAATAAGGTGAGAAAAATATAGTGCACTGAAAAAAAATAAAAAAATTCGTATTCTACAAATAATTAAAACCATAATCTGAGATCTGAGTACATTAAGGATATATGGTTATGAATGAATGTGATCAAATTATAAATTGAAAATTATAGATTTTTTTAAAAATTGCCTAAAATCTTAAGAAAAACACAATTATCAACTTGGCTAAGGCTGCATCATACTGGTATGATCCTCACATCAACTGACAAAAAATACACACATTACAGAAAGTAGTGAGACAAAGCAAATTGAACTTCCAGACTATCTCTATCTTTAGATCATTCTCTTCCAGCACTCTCGTCGCTCTCTCATTTCTAGGGGATCGAGCGACCATCCCACCTCCAGCGACTGAATAGGCCGACTTGGGGAGGATTGGGAGCTTGTCACGAAACGAGTTTATGGGCATCAGGGAGATCATCAAGAATGAACTGTCCCAATTGGCCAACCCTGAACAATACCAACAACTTCTTTGAGACTTTTGTGTAAGCTTCATCAGACTCATTAGGAGGCATCCTAAAAGTTTTTCGCAGTGCTGTGAACTGCCTATGTATTAGGCTTTCCAAATCAGCCTCTTCTTCCAAGTTTCCCTCAAACTCCGAAAATGTGATATATAAAGTCTTCTGCACCTCCTTAGCAAGATCCTGCAATAAAATAAAATAATTTGAAACAAAATTATGGTTCCAAGTTTCCCTCAAGCTTATATGGATCAATTCTAAAATACAACATTCACTATTTTCTAATTATTTGTGAATGACTGCTCAAATAACTGTAATAAAAATGACTGAGTTGTACCTATAAAGCTAGCGAAGTGAGCGCCCAAGTAGACAACAAAACAGAACATCAAAGAAAATTAATCTACATAAATATATTCTAGCAATTATGACTCGATAGCAAGCAAAATATGGAAGCTCCTCGGAAGAAGTGCATTACCTGAATATACAAGACGTCAGACATGTTGAGGCGATTCCTCCTCTTTGGTATAGAATCTTTTAGTACATTTTCAATCTTTCCACCAGATGCATTTTTAGAATCACTAGTATGTTGTTTTAGTAGTCGATCCCAGTGCATGGGACTCTTTCTTGTGTTTAGAACAGCTAATAAATATTGAGCTAGACGTAATTCACCTACAACTGAATCTTTGATGGCACCTGTAGAAAAGTTTTAGCAAACTATATAACAGAGAAAATGACATGATAATTCTTGCTGCTCTGTAATGTCCCGAAAATTGAGTGACAATAAGTATTTCCTTTGTTAAATTTAGAAAAAACATTGTTAAATAATGAGTATTTAAAAGTTAACAAACTAAATTAGTTAAAGTCTAATAAAAATCATGATTTAATTCACAGATTTTAAACCGATTTCAAGTCGATTCAATAACCAAGCAAGATAGAAGTTTCGGATATTTACAACACTTCTAATTCATCCAACGCTCTCGTGAAGAAAATTGAACAAAGTTGCAATCTGACTCCCTACCAAATTTAGAATGGCGCCATCTCCCACAGAACTTGACAACTATGCCCTGGAACTTCCCTCAATTAGTACCACAAGCTTCTCAATTTGTCTTGAATATTAAAATCAACCTCTTTAATTAATGCCTTTATTTGCATTGACATTAAACTAGCTGCCCATTCAAATTTTAATTAAGCTAATTGCTAATCACAGGACACTGCATAAATGAAAAAGAAAAAACAAATATAGTTTACTATCTTGTGCTTGTGTATAAATGTCTATATAATATATATGTTAGAGCCAAAATCGAGCTCAATTAAACAAGCTATTATTGCCATCAGTATGGATGGTGCAATTGATGCACTGCATCATCAGACAACTATCATCATCTTCGTCAATTTTCTACTTCTTGAAAGCGAAAAAAATAACATATTTATTCAAGCAATAAATTCACACATTCCAACTAGAGTCATCAATAAAAATTACATAGTAGTGGGATCTACCATAATAATGTAATAGCGCAGACCCTCAAACATCTCTATGGATCAACTCTAACTTATGTACATGCAAATCTCTTCTAATTTTAGCAAAATTAAGTCTTTTCTGCTTGCCCAGAATACATCCTTCGCAAAGAACAAATAGAAATATTAACTTGGCAAATAACCTCTTCGCAAAGAACAAATAGAAATATTAACTTGGCAAATAACCTTTCGCCTATTACCTTCATTTCCTTCTTGCTCATGTGGCCAAGTTTGCAATTGCATAAGTTAAGGCTCTCTTTGCTGGCAACATCAATAGTATCCATATTTTCATCGATCATATAAAGCGTGTCATTTTGTTAGCATATTTGATAATCCTCCGAGAGCTATCCTTAAATATAATCCTATAACCTATGCCATCTAGTTAACTTATATAAATCAAATATCATTAAGGGTCCAGGAATGCAACTCACGCCGTGCAATTTCTAGAGAGATCTACTAGATGTCCTATTATGTACCTTTCCAAGTGATCTCTAAAGATTTATCATCCGTAAGATAAGCCTTTCTGAACTCCCAACAATAAATTTCTACAATTGTTCTCTTATGGTAAGTGTAGCTGTACATACTTGTATATGAGCAGCTCTAGGCTCTCGTCAATTCATGGATTCACTAAGGGAGGGGAGATCTAAAGCATTACCATAAGCGTCTAGGTATTTGATGCTATAGGTGGGGTTGAAATGAAGACATTGTTATAATTAGAGTCCTACTACGCATACTTCATCAAAATTAAAATAAATTCTCTTTGCATTCATGCCCACCATGACTCGAGTTTGATGACGAGTTCAATGAAACGACATCCAGTGGAAGTTTTCGGGGCTACTATGTTATGGTGACGACCACTGGTGGTGATCATGTATCACCCCGTTGTGATGAAGTACCTATTGATTTTGATGTGGTGGCATTCAAGGATAACCTACAAAGGGCTATTGCGGTGAGGTGATGACCACTATTGGTGACTTGATGCTACCTTGCTGTGAATGGTGAGGGTGGGGTTAACTGAGAAACACGGCCCATTATTAAGATAAAAAATTAAGTGGTTTTAAAATTGATTTAAATGTTCCTTTATGCATGTAACTCCATTTAATATGTTAACATCATCTACTGAATCTATTATGACTCATCTTCATCATTTTTCAGGTGCAACACACATAGGGCCAAAGGAGTGATGAACAAGAGGACAATTAGACTAGGATATTGTTTACTGACACACGCACATGCGCACACACATATATTGTATTAAGTATGAACTTATGTGGTTTGTGGTTAGCAAAACTAGTAAGGAAAAATATGAGTAGTTTAAAGATTATAGTAAGGTGACATGTAAGTATTAATCCAACCATGACCTGATCAAGAATAATCCATGATAATTGGCTTTCTAATAAGGATTGCAGCAATTGGATTGTGACATTTGTCTTCTCCTTTTCAGATCCATACAACAATAATGAAGCAGCTTTTATTGCAATTTTCAAAAGAAATTCACACTACATAAATTTTACTTAGAAAATTGCATCACTCAATATTTATTAGCCATATAAAGCAAAGAGCTTATTACGTAAATTTGACCTATGATCATATGGTGCTCTCCTAACTTAGTAGGGAATGAGCTTACTTGGGTACCAAGGAGTCTCAAGTTTGAAAATTATGTCCAGGATAAAAAAAAAGAAAAAAAACTAAACCTATGGTCTTTTGAGTCACAATGAAGTTAATAGGATCACCTTTTAGATACATGACTGGCAATAAAAGGAAAAATTCTACCATAGATCTAGAAATCTAAAGGAGAGGTTATAATAGTTCATAAAATCATTTATGTCAAAATGGTATTTTCTAACTAAAAGCATTCTATGGAAATCCTCTGCTTCAATAATCTAGCTTAATCAATCTTAGTACGTGTGCATATATACACTCATCCATTACATGATGGATCCCTACCCAGACTATCATGCATGGATAGAATGTCCCTATATAATTTTATTGTCATAAATTTATGATCTACCATCTCTAGCTATTTACAAACTATTTCTACTAAATTACATTTCCACATGTTGGCTATTCACTAGCAAGCCATCACAGTATCTCACCTCCACTGACCAACCTTATTTTTCATGCAATTTGTTAATAGCAAACAAAATAGGAATCAAGTTTGGTAGTAATTAGCAAAAACAACAGCACACTAGAACGCACCTGTTAAAGCAAGCTTTAGACCTGTCTCAATGTCAGGAATGCTTGGCACCAACACACCGGGCGTGTCTAGAACATAAATGCTGGGATGATTTGCAATCTACATGAAAACTTTGAAAGAAATATCACAAAATCACCACATCGAATGACAAATGTGAGGTTATTTACTATATTTCGCTATGTTGACCAAGTTCCATACATAACAAAACTGTTAGCAAAAACTAGTATTCAACAAAGCAGATTGCGGGAGACGCTTGGGATATTAATGGTTTTTCTTGAAGGTTGATATTAATGGTTTTCCACCGTATCTTTATTCTTAGAGTTGGACTGGACCAAAAAATAAGTCGAAGTACTTCTTTTGTTTAGTCTCTTTAAACATGGAAGGTGAAAGATCTGTTATACAAATGGATCTCATTGCCATCGATGCTTAAAGTTACTATTTATGGAAGACTACCAAAATCAGTGTCTATGAACCCTGAAACTTACACATGACAACTGAGTTGTAGTCTTCGATTGTCCCACAACCAATGACCGACAATGGCAAAAACGCATAGGTCATTTCATATCATGCTCGTTCACAACAGCTACCAACTATTACATGACCCCAAGATCTTGGTATGATATCCACATTCACCATCCTCAGACTCTTGAATTAACTCATCATTATGACGACACAGGCCAGTACTGCATGACTCCAATGTTTAACGTGGATGACCCTCTCATGTAAAATGGTTGTAATCCTTGCTTAAAAATACTTGTACAACCTTTTGAGCAAAAAGATGAGAACGGATGATGTACAAGTAGCCTTCGAGGTCTATCTTGAGATACGCATATGCTTTTCCTATCATCCTAGCTTTACTATACTTAATGGATTCTTTTTAAGTCTCCCTTAAGCGTTGTTGTTTTCCCTTTGGTTGGCTTCTTCTCTTAACCTCTTAGCACAAACCCTACTTCACAAGAGGATTTATCAATAGACTGAGTTATGGTTCTCTCGACAAATTTAGATGTAACATATTTGGTGCTTCAATTGAGAAGCCTTTGGCCATGATGGCTAAAGAATGCTCGCGTAGTGGAATGTAGAAGTCATATTCCACTAACAATGCCTCAGATATGCGGTAAAGCTTTTCCTACAAATGATCTAGATGAAAAATCATCTACCTTATAGCTAACACAAAAGATGATGGTCAAAGATAGATTCCAACAAATCCAAAGCTCTCTGAGGCACTCACCAAGATTGTCCAAGAGATAGCACAAACCTATTCTCCTGAATTGATTCCTACTCAACCTACGAACGCACTTGGGTCATTTCTGACCAGCAATGCATTTTGGCTGAACTCATACAACTTTGCAGATCTAGCATTTTCCCCTCCCCAATCAATTTAGGATGTCAACCGTCAGAATCACCTTTTCAAGTGATTGAACCCATTTAAGGAATGGAAATTATCGATGCTAGTTCACCCCTTGCTCTAGAAATCCTGGACAAACGACTTCTAGAAGGGTTCAAAAGATTGAAGCTCTTTAAGTATAAGAGACATGTTGATCCTGAACAACAAACTTGGGAATTCAAGGTAGAGATATTCTTCAACTATTTGAGTGATGGCAATATATGCTACCTCTTCATAACTACTCTAAAAAGGGATGCACAAGAGTAGTTCTCGTCCTTTTCTCTAGGGTATTTCCCATTTCTACACCCCGATTAGAAGGGAACTTATCGCCCGCTTTGCAACATGCAACAAACTCCGTCAGGCAAACATGTCACTCTTTAAAATTGGCCAAAAATCCAAAGAAGGCCTTCGGTCATATTTAAGTCATTTCCAGAAGGCATATTTGATAACAAAGAATGCAAAGGAGCATTTTGCCATTGCAAGCTAACTCAAGTACTTTTATTGGGACCCCTCAAATTTTTATCGAGAAAGGAGGTAGAGAGCATCTCGTAAATCATCAACAGAGCCCGGGAGTTCATTAAAGAACAAGATTGTGCTACTGCCAAATAGGACTTCATCTTGTGTAATCCTTGGTTTGTAAGTATTGAACTTGTTATTTACATGATTTTTAAGTGTTCTATATTCTATGTTGTGAGATTCCATCCAATCCTTGTAACTTGATATAACTGATTCTTGTTTTCCATGAGTTGGTATGTGTTAGGTTATGTTTTTTATTTGGTGCAAATTGTGTAAATTTTATCATGATCTCTAAACTAAATGCATGAAACATATGTTACAGCTTCTAAATGATGACCATGAAATCATATATTTGTAAGTAACATGGCATATAGGTTACAAAGCCCAAGGTAGAAACTATAATCCAAAAGATTGGTTCCTTCAAACTTTAGTTCATCTGATTTGTTTTCCCTTCTAGATTTAAAATAAATCTCTGGGAGATTCAATTCCCAAGTGGAAATAGGATGATTGGCACTTAAATCCTTTTGTAGATGGTCACTTTTAGACCCCACCCCCAGCCTCATCAGGCAACTGAATAATTAATAAGCAATAGTGCATTGTCATATTTCTTCAAAATTAATAAGTTCAGTAAAACATTTGTAAGGAAAATATAACAGTAGTTCATTTTTGGACTATTTAAGTTGACATAGGATTCATAGTTCATCGCTTAGTAAGTTAATCTCATAACGATGTTCCTATTTTATGCCAATATAAAGCACAATAATTAACATCAAGAAGATGACTTGTTAAGATGGAATGGAAAGGCTATCCATCTAACGTGTAAAACAATCTACTAAGGAACCTGACCTTATATCCTGAAATATCCTGAGTGACACCTGGTAAGGGACCGACAACAGCATGCTTGATCTTCTCCTGTACTATGGGAAATATAAAAACAAAAGTAAACTGACATCATTGAACTATTGTAAAAGAAAACTTTTCCTGTGAAAAATTTAAAACATCAATAGAAACATGCCAGGGAAACGAGAGCTAGCAATCTGGTGGATAGAATTAATGAGAGCTGACTTTCCAACATTAGGAACTCCAACAACCATAACTAGAAGTGTGGGCTCTCTATAGATCACTTCTTTCAGTTTCAGCTCCACAAGAGAAAGCAGCTGCACATAAGATATTTATGTACATATATAACATCTACACACTATGGAAGTATCAAAAACAATAGACATTTCAAGCTATGCAGATCACTTATTTTCGTAACGTGAGTTTATATAGGCAGTTGCAAACTTGTAATTTTGTCATATTTCAATAAGATATCTTTTTTTTGGTTTAAATATCAATAAGGTATCTTTTTAGTGCAACTCAAAAGCTGTTTAACAAACTGACCTGGTTGACTGAACGTTTACTGTGTGCATTGATGGAAATGCAATCTTGCTGGCATGAGTCAAAATGCTTAATCCAATGCTGTCAACAACCACAAAAATGTCAAATATAAATGATAAATGTCACATTCAGTTTTGCACCTTAAAGGTTGTCTCATGCAAAACCATCATTAGTCCAAGCATGACTTACATGCATTATATTGGTGTTCGCCAAATCTTTTTTGTTTAAAGCAAGTATACGCCTCTTACTTGAGAGATTATGTTGAAGGTCCTCATTAGCAGATGACAGTGGAATCTAATAGCACCAAATGTTACATATACAAGCTGTTAACAGAAAAACACCATATTCATAGAAATCATAGGTAAAAACAAAATCTAGCAGTAAAATCATTTAGTTGACATGTCTCAAAAACTTCCAATCCAGCTGAGATGGTGAAAATTTGTGAACATAGGGGCAATAGCTTAAACACATTGCAAGATTGAGATCCATATTAAAATTCAAAGAAGGAATGAAAAGATATTCTAGACGTTCAGAATGGGAGGTCTCCATTTGAAAGTACTATCTCCACACTGATATCGAAATAGCTTGAATTTGTCAATCATCTCAGATACAGTTTACTTCAAAATTCTGAAATGGAAGTTCTAGCAAGGGCTCCCTGTGCCAAAAGTAGTAAAAAGGGTATTTGGGTAGTTTCCTGTGGAAGCTTTGCCTTCAGTGGGAGAAGAAGACACTAGAAAGCCTTTCCATTTAGAAACCCTAAATCTTACTTGTATTTATATACAAACACTCTCCCTGTTTGTAGAAAGAAGAAGATTACAACTTATAGGGATTGTCTCTATGTAACCATCTTAGTCACTAGTTTCCGCACATTCATTCCTCCACATACAATAAAGATAAGACAATCCTCTCATTATGCCTTTGATTTGTAGGATTTTGCGGAGTGGAAAGGCACGTGGCAATGACAGTCAATTAGGTTGAAAGAGCGTCGTCTGGGATTCTCATTTTTTGTCGTGAAATCAAACAGCGAACTTTTTTACATTCATTCTCCTCCATAAGCAGACTTTTAATGTACCACTGATTCCAGTAAATGCTAACCACTAGACCAGACGGTTCAAAGAGTAAAAATATACTTGCTCAATGAATGACAGGGTAGTAGATCCACAAGAAGAACAGAAAGCGAGTGGATAAGGACGAGGGAAGGGAGCTCACACGGGCGTCACGGACTTCAATGACTAGGTCGGCGAGCTTGAGGCGATCGCGAATGGCACGAGTGGCGGCGGACATGTGGCCGGGAAACCAGTTGACGACGCCGCCTCCGGCGAGGAACCCCATGTTGCTGACCGTCTTCCCGAGCGCCGACCACCTTCCCATCTTCAGAAGCACAACTCCTCTTCCTCCCTCTTTGGCCTGGCAGCAGCCTCGTCCGCAGGTCCCGCAGATCTCCTTCGCGTCTCCGCAGCGGCGCAGGGAAAAAGGTTTTTTTTTTTTTTTTGGAAAATAAAAAAACTTTATTTTTTAAAGCCGTACAGCATTGATAATTAAGATCATAATTTAAAGTTTTAATATACTAAATTATCTAATAAATTAAATTTTAAGTCATTAAATAATCTAATATATTAAAATCTTAAATTATAATTAATTAATTATTAAAAATGTGCAATAGAATTTTTTTAAAATTTTTTTCAGTACAATAAATATATTTTTAAATACTTGTCATGATTGATTCGACAAGTTTTACGCTGGCTGTCGACTGCCTAACGCAACCCTCCGCGTTTCTCATCCGGGACTTGGGACCCGGCAACGGCGCGTTATATTTTTAAATACTTGAAAATTAAATATTACATGACTCAAAAGTTTAATTTAAAGTAGTCTACAATAAATAAATGTGAGATGCATAATTCAACATATATTAATATGCTAACCTCATTGATTAACGTTTAATTTAATAATAACTAAATATTAATGTTAGATTAATATTATGTTATTTTTAAACTATTATTTATTTATGTTAATATTATTTTTATATTAAAAATAATTAAAAATTAATTTAATATTATTTCTTTTTATTATAATTTGGATGAATGTAACAGTATCACAGACAAAAAAAGTAAAGAAAACATTAGTAAACAAATTACTTACAAAATAAATAAATAAATAAATATATATATTTTAAAAATGTGATTAGAGAAGCTTCTCTCTTAGTCTCCCACCAAGAGTAAGGGACTCCTGATATTAAGTCGAGTTAAAGTGAGTTGGTCTTAATTCAAATTCAAATTTTTTAAGTTAAATTTAATTCAACTAAGATTTATTCAATTCTAAGTTAATTTTTGAATTGAATTGAGTTTATTTTTTAAACTTAGTTTCTAATTTAATTATTTATTTTATATACAATATATGTTAAATATTTTTTTTGATGAAATTTGTATAATTAAATATTCAATTTATATAAATATATATTGAGTATGAACTTATATATTAATCTCTTCTTTATATATCATATATAGTATATTCATATATATAAAAATTAAAAATTATATAATATTTCATCGTATACAAACTCTAGTTGCTTGAAGGATCCATTACAGAAGAGCTTGCTTTGCGGTGACGGAATATATGAAGATTATATATATATATATATATATAATGGAAAAATAGATGATGTATCTTTTCTTCTTAATGTGAAAAAGATAACACTACATTTGTTAAGTAGTGTTGACAAAAAAAGATGTAAGATCAAATGATAGGAAAAGATTTTTTACGTAGAAACTATCTGGGTAGGAAAACCACAGTGCTTGAGCTACGACGACTTAAAGGTTTTACTAGAGAAAAGAAAATTCAGATTATAATGGTGGTCTGTCCTCTCTTTAAAAAGAGACCATCTTTTTACAATAAATAGAATTTTTATAGTATAAAATTTGCTAGTGACTGTCACATCAAAGAAGTGATCCCCATTCTCGGTATGGCCATGGAGGCAGATATACTTTGAAGGTCAGATTCCCCTGTTCATACATGACATACGGATTATACGACCTGGCTATACCTTTTTAAAGTAGTATAGAGGCAGTCAGTTTGTATTCATGTTGTGCTCAAGCAATTTGAGTTGGGAAATTCATTTTGGGGTCTTTAATGAGGGCTTTCGCCATGCAGCTATCCTACACCACACATGAGCGCAACTTGGCTTCTCACGTGTACATTTCACACGGCCTTCCATATGTACGTCCCAAATGTGCTGATGCGGATCCAGATACAATAAATAGAGTTATAAAAGAAGGAGAATACTTTTTTTTGGTTTCCCTTTTAGATCCTTTTCTTTGGTTTTAGTGTCAATGAGCTTTTTATATAGGAGCAAAAAATAACAAGTATCATGAGTGTGATTTCTTATTTTCACAACACGTACTCTGAAGAGTAACACTCAACACATGGAGCTCAACGAATGAGTAAATAAGTGTTTGTAAGCTTTAGACTAGCTAGTTATTAGAGCATTTGATAATCGAAATTAGTTATCTATGAGCGGGGTGTTTGCAAAAGCTTGTTTAAAAGATTTTATTGAAGCTAGATGCCAAACACCTCCTTCGCAACACATGGTTTCGAAAGAGCTGACTTCTTTGTAGCGAATCATCGAGAAGACTAGCTTTTGATGCTCTTTTTTTGACAAGCAATGAAGTATTTATTATTTCTTATGTAATTTCATTGGTCATGCCCTTGGCAAAGGCATCAAATGGACAAGCTAGAAATATGTGAAAGATGAAAGTAGTTTATGTTTAGTCCTACACTTAAAAGTAATATTTTTTTAATGGAAGGGCTTAGTTAGAACTCATCATCATTCATTGTTTGAGACTTGGATGTAATAAATCTAGTAAAGGATTTAAAATACTTGGATCTATATGAAATATAAAGATATTTAAAATCCTTGAATGCAAAAGGAGAGAACTATTCCCTAATTAATTTTAGCTGATGTGAGAACTCATCTTTAATTTTATGGGAATTTTAGTCCTTCACTCATAGTTTTTAGAATTTTATGCCTCATATTAGGACTAATATGAAATGTTCACAAAAATATGAAACCTAATGGCACACTTCAACATTCTAAGTTATAATTTAGAAGTAATATCCTTTTATTTTATATCCACCACAATAAAAATCCAAAGTTTAAATTTCACTGCTTTGTCAAATACTTGTTTTTCAATCAATAAAAAAAATTTATACATGTTTTTTTTTTTCATTTAACATTAGGACTTAAACACAATATTTCAATGTTCCATAGTTGTTCTGCAATTTTCCCATTACATCTGGCCCACTCATGTCTGAGGGTGAAATTGCAAAACTTACTAATTTAACTGCACGGTTCTCTGAGACGGCAGGGCGAGCCGAAATGCAACCTAAGAGAAGAAAGTCGGAAAAATTTAAAAGTTTGAAACTCGATTGCAAGTATCCCTAATACTTATCGATCAAATGCAACTAAACCGAACACTTAATATCATGAGTGGTGTTTTGGGATTTGCATGGGTACGACAGGGTTTAAGTTTCAAACCATACTGTCACAATTTTCAAATGAAGGCGGAGAAATTATGATGTTCAGAGATAACAATAACAAACTAAGTCTTTATCTCACGAAGTAGAGTCGGCTGATGTTCAGAGGTAAATAAAAAGAAACAGCGAACACATGCGTGCTTACATTAGTTTTGTAAGAACATAATATGCAAACCATCAATTCTCAATCTTCATGAACTTAATCGTTGAATATCATGTGCCAAGACAGTCAATCATCGCAGTATCTTCATCATCTAATTCTCATGAATCATAACTAGCTTGCAAACTAGAAATAGAGGTTAATCTATAGTCGTAAAGATATTGTTATAATCAAAATATAACTAAGGTCAAACATGAAATCAGCTGGATTATAAACATGGTTAATCAACTTCTGATAGCACATAGGAGACAAATAATGAGAGAATGAGAACATAATGAACACATTGAACTTAGAGGAAAGTGCATACAGAGCGCGAGGGGGCCGGTCATATGCCCCAGACTCCTCGAGTTGGGACGACTTTATTGCTGGGTCTGGAAGTTAACTCGTAGAGAATTCGGGCAAAGGTGTCAGAATACCTTCCATCGGAGAGGAGAATCTCGGCAAAGGTGCTCTCATGGTGAGCCAGATGAGGTCTATTCTGAGGCTCGGAGACGAGGCTTTCCAATACCAATGCAGCCTTCCTGCACACTTCTGGGACGGGATGGGGAGCTCGCACCAGCTTCAACAGTCTATCCACAGCCCTGGAACAACTAAGGAAATCATATGCATGATGCCGAAAAAGTTGTCTTAAGCATAAACAGAGTTTCTTTTTTTTTGTTGAGAATTTTAAGCATAAACAGTTAAACACATACGTACATATTTTTCAGTCCCATGTAATTACCACAAGCACAAATCCCACTTTTTATAGGCCCAAAAATTGTTGTGCATTGTTTCTCCCAAATATGCAGAGCTCTTGACCTTTCCTGAGCTAAGTTGTACAATATGGTGGCATTTTATTACAGCTCAACATTTTTCATGACATCAAACTATAAGATTCCTTACAGATTCTTTTTTGTGCTAATTTGAGAAGGGCATTTTTGGTTAAACGTTTTGAATGATATACATGAAAATAGTAAGGCTATTGTGTATAACATAGATTATATTATATGCATTTCAAAATCATTATAATTAACATTTTGTAACACTAACAGGGATGTTTGGCAATCAAGGATCGACAAAACAGACCATAAACAATTGAAGTTCTCAAATTTTTGTATAAAAGTACATTTTTTGTTCATAAGAATTATCAGCAGAACATAAAAATAATTAGCAACCAAGAATTATAAATATTCAGGATATTAAAAAAATGGTTTATACTCGATGGGGCGCATCACTTTTAGCATTGCATATTTATGTTAATCAAAATACAAGCAACATAAATTTCAAAAAAAAAAAGCAATTTTAAATAGGAGCAAATGGCAACAAAGAATGGTTTAAGTGCAGCAAGAATTACCGTATAATAATGATTTTGCGATGAAAAATTCAGGGAAACAATGCTAAATAATTTGGAAAAAGGGCTATTAATGAGGATGATGACAATTGTTTTCATATTTTTGCAAAGAAGATCATACCATCGCTCGCTGGCTAGCTTCAACCTGCAATCCATGTTTACTTCCACAAAATTGTAGAGTGCACCAACAGCAGCTGCTTGTGCTTCGATTGCAGGCACACTGAGAAGGTCTACCAAGCGCTTATATATCTTGCATAACCCGAAAATAAATAAGTTTTCGCATAAAATTTGAACAGCAGCTCAAGCTTGCTTTTCAATATTCAGATTACAACGAATGGTGAGTTTTTTTTTGTGTTAAGAGGATGTAGCAAAGTTCAATATAACATGAATGCACATAAGATGTGTGAGAATTTTTAGGAAAACAGAACAGAATATAACATTAATTCCAGTTATTAAATGTCATAAGGAGTTCATGATAAAGGCTTAAAAAGTTCACCAAATAGAAATCATTTTGGCTGCAAACAAAAGTGGCCAATATGCCAATCTCAAAAATTCAAGTGCATCCCAACATAATAATGAAATGGCACATTTTGCATGCAATCACCAAATTCTTTAATTATTTCAAAGCTATCTTAAGTTCCCCCATCTCATCATGCAATAAAATGGCACCTATAAAGAACATTTACACCTGCTTAACTCAAACTTTTCAAAGAAGTTTTAGCAAGTGAAAAAAATGAATACACTTTGATTTATCAAGTATAGTTGCATGAGAGGTAGTCAATTGTTACGAAGTAATATATGAAAAGGACATGTGGGCCAGAGGGTAATAAAAATATCCAAATGAAAAAACACTTCATCACCATGAGGCCACCATAGAAGATGGTGGGTCTGGAGTCTGCAGCGGCAAGCTCCCCTCCAAGAAGCCAACCTTACCGAAGGACTTAGGTGAGATGCTTTCCAGGTTCGAGTCACTGTAAGTGAAGTTAGGTGAAGGGTGATGAGTTAGATGACACAGGTGAGTGGGGCCAAAAGGAGAGTTGTGCTGACTCTATATCCTCAATGCAGCTTCATGTGATGACAGGTGGAGACAAGCAATGACACACCAAAGGCCAGAAAGGGTGGGAACACCTCCAATGAATGGAGGCGATTGCGATAGGATCTTCAGCACTAGACACATGGAGGAAGCTCTGATGTGAAGACAACGGAAATTGAAAAGGAGGCAAAATGATAAGGTGACAAAGATTATCACAGCTTGGGCATATAAACTCTCACCACAAATAATGGATCCATACAGGTTAGGAGGATTAAAAAATGAACATAGGCAAATAAATAGAGAAACAGAAAGATAGGAGGAAGAGAGAGAGAGAGAGAGAGAGAGAGAGAGAGAGAGAGAAGGGGTGGGGCCGGGGGAGGTTTGGGGCTTGTATGAAGTGAGAGAACCATATGGCTAGTGGGTATTGGGGGTTGTTGCACTATTGCCTAGTGAATAGGGAAGAAGAGAACTGAGAAGGTAAGAAGAACGAACTATAGAAACCTAGAAATCTACATTTTATAGACAGAGTGGTTTTTTGGGTCGATTACATATAGGGACATTCACATACATGCCACACAATTTTCAGTATATTACACTACACACACCCTCTTCATAAAATTTACACTATGGTGGTCATTTATTATGAAGAAGGTTCATGTAATGCAATATAGTAAGATTTGTATGTCATGTGTGTACAAATCTCATACACACACGCACACACACACATATATACAAAGAAAGAAAGAAAGAGAGAGAAGAGAGGGGAAGGAGACGAAGTATTGACTAACCCAATCCATAATATCAACCATCAACGAGATAAAAGGATCTTGCACTATAACTTGTTGACTGTTTGTGATATTATTTTTAATTTGAGCAAAAGATAAACTTTCATCTGATATTTTTATTTTGATATCTGTGAATAATTTGAAAAAAAATTATTTTATTTTGGAATGTATAAGATACGAAGTAAAGTTAGTTTTTATTTGAAAGTTGTGAAAATTGTGAAGTAAAGCTGATTTTAATGTTGGAGTTTTTGTAGGATTTGAAATAAGAATAATATCATTCAGGTCCCTGAGGTTTGGGGAGAAATATCAAACAGCTCCATGATTTCAAAAACTTTTCAATAAAATCCTTAAGGTTGAAATTAATATTTCAATCAAGTCCCTTTTGCTTAATTTGATATTTTTCAATTTTTTAAATTAAATTTATATTTAAATGTAAAATGACAAAAATACTCTCCGTCCCCCACTTCCCATACTAGGTGAGGCCGATGTCGCAACTTGCCACCACTGCGTGTGCGGTCGCCCAAGGTTGCTATGCTCTGTTGCACGTCAGCATTGTGCACACACGCAGCCATGTAGGGCATTCGCGTGCCAGCCTTGCGCACACGCGTGGCCATGCAAGGCCACCATTCGCCAGTTCTGTGGACGTGCGCTACCGCACAGGGCGGTGCTGCTCACATGTGCAACAACTTTGTAGGCAAAAGGGCTATGTGCGCGGTGGCCTGTGCGCGTGTACAGAGCCGACGCATGGCAGCCATGCATAGCGGCAAGCGAGTGCGGCAGGGTGCGTGCACATTACCGGTGCTACGGCCTTGCATAGTCACTCATATAGCGGTGTTGACTTGTCAAGACGTCAGCCCTTCCTTGGCTTACAACGATCTGGGATGGGAGTTGAAGGAGAGAGAATATTTTGTCATTTTACTTTTAAATATCATTTTAATTAAAAGATAAAAAATATCAAATCAAGCAAAAAGGACCAGATTGAAATATTAATCTCAACCACAGGGACCTTACATGAAAGTTTTTAAAATCGTGAATTTAATTGATATTACCCCAAACTACATGAGCCTGAATGATATTTACCCCTTGAAATATTGTAAGTTTAATGTTGAAATTTGTGTATAATGTGACATATAAGATTAATATTAACCCAAGGTAAAGTTAACTAGAAAACAACCCTAGCAGATAACTGTCCCATTGGTTGGAAAGCAAATCTCCCGTTGCCATGTCCCAAGGATGAAGGGGTGTGCGTGTGTGTATGCAACCAAATCTCCAGTAAATATCATCCAATTGATTGGAAAGTAAAACTCCCCTTTCCAAGGATTAAGGATTTTGTTTAAGGATAGTTGCTGTGATTGGCAAGATTTCAAAAAACAAAAACAAAAAAAAACAAAAAAAAACACGCCTAAAATCAAAAATGGTACTAACATGCGCAGCAGAAGGAAGAAGAAAGGGCTCGTTATCTGGATTGATTATCAAACGCCCAAAAAGTTCAGCAGCAGCACAATGCCAAGCCTTAACTGAAGATTCCAGCATTCCCATTATGGCTTGGACCGCTCGCTTCTCCCTGTTTTGATGTACTTTCAACTAAGAGAAGCACGGACAATGCAAGCTCAAATTCAACATTTTAAAGATGAGATTTGCCTCACGTTATCTTTATATATGAAGGCTTTGAAGAGCTGAAAATTCGAAGGTCAAGCAAAGGTGAGAGGTTCACTATTGTCTCTACCGCATTGGTTATGAGCTCTTCATCCTCTGTCAAATCACGTGATAGTTGTCAACATCAGATAAATGGGAGATATAAAGACAATTATCATGCATAAAACGTTCAAGACCTAGATTACATGCAGTACTATTCTCTGTTGCCAGATCCACTACAAGAAGGTCTGAGGATGAAACTTACCAATATTGTCATGAAATGGGAAGATGATCAGCCCAATTAATTACAGAATCCAGACCAAAGAAGAAAAATCATTTCTCTTATAAGTCAATTACAAAAATGAAATAAGAGAGAACTACAGGTTCATGCACTCGAATCTTGCAATTTGAACTCCAATTACGTTTTCAGATTCCTAGACATATAGTACAGCATAAGTCTTTCAAGCATGCTGACGATATTGAATAAGATATAGCAAAAAGAAAAGCAATATTTTCCAGTATTTATATGGAAAACGAAGAATACTTAACGCATATACTGATCTTCTATGCATTGAAACAATGTCTCCAAACAATGCCTATGTTGAGCCATAATCATCTCATTTTCAGGCATGAAAGAGAAGTTGCGAATAACATTTGAAGCAGCAACTGCACATTGTTGCTTTTCTGATCGTCCTTCATCATCAAGATTAAATAAACCATCTTCCTCAAACCACCACTCCAGGACTCTGTTTTTTCCAGCACTGCGAGAAGAGGTAGCCAATTTCAGCAAAGAATTTTCAGGGCTACCATTAAAAAGTAACCAACTAATTAATATTCAAAGAATCCTAACTGACACTCAATTGACATCCTAAGTTTTACTAGTTTGGTGCCCTAAATTAGTTTAAAAGATCACAATAAAGATGTAACTCGTAACATTAAAGCTTATGATTACAATAGAACCAGAAAGTGAGATGCATCCAACTGTTTGGTAACAAAAGAGGCATAAAGTGCTACTTGACATGTCAAATAACAATGAGAAATGTGTGATAAAACTAGTAAAACTTACCTTCCTATGATCTGTTTATTTAGCAAATTAGGAAACCAAGTTAACTTTAACGTAACAAATCACATCCTATATAAATCCAAATATTAAATTTAATAATATTTTACATGCTAATTAAATTTAATAAAAGAAAATTGACATCGCTCCATATCTTACACATATACCAAAATAATAAATAAATAATTTCATATATTATGCACATCCCAGGTCAATAACTTAGTTTCACATCACACATAATTTCAAGATAAAAATTTCACCATTTTAATTTAATTTAATTTAACCTGGTTAAAGTAAACCTAGCCAAACAAATACACCTTCATCAGTTATATTAGACAAAAAGTATGAAGAGAGACATTCTCAAGGATAATAGCAACGACAGTAACAACAAAGCGCTATAAAAAAAAAAACAGTAACAACAAAGCGCTATTAAAAAAAAAAACAGTAACAACAAAGCATTAATCCCAATTCCCAAACTAGTTGAATATGGTATTATAACTCGTTTGAGCATTTTTGGGCATGTCTAACATGTAGGAATTCATGTAGCATATTAAGGGTAAATGTGTTATGAAGCACTAGCAGCCAAAAGCAAACATTACTAGAACATCCGTCAACACAAATATTGCCTAAACAGAAACGTGAAGCATAGGATGACTCATGAAGCGAAGCTAAATAGTTTTGATGTGAAAAGGATAGTAAACTTTGAAGCATAAAACTTCCCAGGCTTACAGGTATGGTAGAAATGATGAGGAACAGAAAATCATACCCAGGTTGTGAGGAAGTATCAATAGCACTTGCCAAGTCGTACGCATTGCCAAAACCTGTAACAACAGAGTTTTCCCCCAACAACCTTAACCTGATAGCTTTGCTGTAGTCCCTTGAAACTGCTATATCACGCCAATCATCTATCTGAAACATGACGTTGGACAAATTTATTTTCATCGTAAGATGGATACCTAAATCAGCAAAGCTATAAAAAAGCAGCAAGTGTGAAATCAACTGAATTTTAGAGTTCTGTTAAAGACACCTCAATATAATAATAAAAATGCGAAGTTACATCTGAAACAATGTCACAAGTCCGGACCATGAGAAAAAAGTGTAAAATGCTAATGAAAGTATAAATTATTAAATGAAACATACAAAATTTATAGAAAAGCCCAAACAGAAATTAATACCATAGTAAGAAGAGATGTTTACATTCATAAAACTTAAGGGGTGTTTGGTTCAATGTTATCTTGATGTTATGTCATGCTATCTAGAGAATAATTATTTGATTTGATGACATGTATAAATAACTTTTTAAAAAATTATGAAATTGTCACTTCAAAGATGACATTTAGATGTCACATGTAGATCACATCATATAATATTAAGATAATATTGAACCAAACGCTCTCTTAAGACTATATTATACAAATTAAACACTTGCTGATTGAGCATAATATGGCAGCACCAACAAGTTGGAGAAGAAATCCTGATAACATAAATAAAACATATAATTATCATATTTACATGTAAAACACCTGTTTATCTAGCATAACATAGCAGCACCTACAATTTGCAAAAGAGCATCTAGCAGTCCAGGTATCTTAGCAAGAGGAGTTGCATCTCTACGCATATCATCCTTCTCTTTGAAAGAAAGAATAGACAGAGTGTTCAAAGCCCATGTCAATTCACTCTTCAGTCCACTTTGCAGAGCTAAGACAATCCTTTTATTGTTTTGATCTGGAATGAAGTTAAAAAGGGTGAGTAAACATAAAAGGATCTTGCAAAAAGTACAAACTACATTCATTTTTTTTAATGAAACTCAATTTGATTAAAATTTAAGAAAATCCAAATCCAGTTATTATTTCTTTGTTTTCATGTCCAATTGCAATAATGGGAAAGTCCATAAAATGTTCACAACTTTGACTAAATTTACATCCGAGAAAAGAATCCTGATAGCAAAGTCAAATAGACCAACATAAGAGAGGCCTTAGATCAAATCATATTCTTTCATTTTCTCTATTGTTTATTGTCTTTGAAGAAATATAATTTTTACTGAAGTTTTCTCTGGAATTTCACCTGAAATCAGAAAAAGAGAAGGCATTTTAGTTATCTTATTTGTTTATTTTGACTTATGAAACTTCAAAACAAGTGAAAAGTAATTGATTTGTGTTTTCTCAACTGTTTTAATACTTGGAAACAAAGAACAGCAGGATATGGAATAGGTTTTGTGTTAATATTAGTAATTATTCTATCAAAAACTTGCATGATTGATATATAGCAATATTTCACAACTATGCTTGGGTTAATGAACATCTAAAGTTGGTGCTGAATATATGGTCTTTTAAATTTCATATTACTTTTATCTAAGGGAATATGTCAGAAAAGAATGGAATGGAACTCAAAATTAGATTAGTGGAAAGCCGAATTCTGCACAAATATTCTAACTATACAATTTAGCAGAAATCTTGTTGCAATATCCAACATAACCAATCATTGAGAATAAGCTGTTCAAGCATATAAAATTCCAAAAACACTAAGGTATCTACGGAGTTCAGCACCACAAGTAGTTACTAACAAATTCAAGTTCACTAATTTGCATTAACAGACCAAGAGATCTGGAAATTTAGATGAGGGAGACTTAAGTGCAAAGTTGCATATGTAAACAGAATAACAACAATTTTTGTACGATTACATTGTAATGTAGATGGAAAACCTAAATTCACTACATATTCTCATTAATAGGTAGCAAAAAGAACTAGGAGAGAACTATGCAGATAATGAAGGAATTGATTTATCAGTGCTCAGAACAGGAAAACAGTCAACAGTTTTTATATGTATAACATTGAAATACAGAAAACTACAAAAGACACGAAAGATATAAATTAGTAGGCAGCCATGTTTAACTTTTGGGAAGTATTTGGTAAGATCTACATGGGAATTTGCATAAGAGAACAATCAACAAGCAGATGAGGTAAAACTCCTAAAAGTAGTCACTAACCTACTAACTAGTAGGTTCTTTCTCAATAAAACAAAGCTAATGACATCACCAAATAAAAATTGTGAAAATTTTTATTTAAGCACCTTAGTAGAGCGTTGTTAGTGATTAGCCACACCGCATGCACATATTTAAAAAAATGCTGCATCTCTTGCCAATTGGATTCTAATTTAGCAATGCCTATGTCATGCTTAACAGTAACCACAAATTACATATTTAAAGAACAACAACAACAAAGCTTTAATCAAAAACTACATGGGGTACACATACTTATCTCTTCTCCACTAAGATCTATGTAAAGCAAGCCAACTTGTGAGTGTAGATGATACAAATTCACTTTAAGAACACACAACATGATTGATCGAAGCACTTATAAAGCATTATCTCTTCAACGATATGGACAGCTTCCTATCACAAAAAACTTGTGTCATACTCTTCCATTTTAATCATCCACTCTTGATTCTACAATAAACAACGTCGTCCACATTTCCAGTCACTGTAGAAAATAAACCTGAGATACTAAACATTCTCTCATGATGGAACTATTGCCCAATCTAGTCTAAAAACATCATCACTTCTTCTTTCAAGATCACCAAACCTACTATGTGTGTACTCTATCTTATTGCTATTCAAGTTAGATCTCTTTGTGTACTCTATCTTATTGCTATTCAAGTTGGATCTCTTTGCTTCTGAGGTGCACCTCCAAGATTACAACTTTATATTCACTCATCATTAGCAAAAAAATCATGCACCATAGGATCTAATATTGAACATGCTTAGTTATCTTTTTATCACCAAAGTGAAAATATGAGTACCAATGAAGAGCCTTTGTGTAGTCCTATCGCAATAGGAAACACCTTCGAGAGGCTCCCCTTATCTAATGGTCATGTTATTAAATGAAGGTTCTCTCCCTCAAAATTAAACATGCAGACAACAAAGTCTTTAGTGCAAGCATCCATCTAAAGGAAGCTAAAATCAAAACTATTCTAATCCCCATGGTGCAACTTGACTAATCTTTGTCCTACTCTCTTGGGACGTGTAACTTTGAAGCCTCCACTTCTCATAATCCCAAGGGGAGGATATCAAGAAGAAAAATGAACGCACAACTTCATGTTGAGGGATTGATGCCACCAGTGCTTGCAGCCTCCCAAACAACTAAGTCAGAGATAAACATTCTGACCAACAACAACTTCGAATCATTGAATTGGGTGAAATTAAATAGCCCAACTGCGGTCCTTCAAGCATGTTATAAAAAAGGATCAAGTGGTCCTGCTCCCAAGCTTTCACTAAAGGAGACAATTTCTTCTAAGATCTACCATGCCCTCAAAACTGTCAAACAAAGAGAACTATGGAGAAAGCTGCAAAGGGAACTCATGGCTGTAACTTCTAAAGGTGAGAACCAACAGCCTCCATGTGAAAATCAATGTTGGAGAGGCTCCGTTGAAAGGTCCTCTTATAAGCTGACTTCAATTCACCCCTACATTACTGAGAAAGGAAAGATCCAATCAGTGATTATCAAGAGAGGCGATTCCAACAACATTCGTAAGGAGCCTCTCTTGAAATGTCCCGATACTATCGATCACAAAAAACAAAAGTCAAGTAAACTTGGATGGTGAACACAATTGGGATAGTTACCAACACTGCGTTAGGAGGTCTCGCCAAATATGGGTCTCGAAAAGGAACCAAAATTATGCTAAACATGCCAAGAATGGTGAGCATCATGAGAAGCAAGTCTTTCAACATAAATTTAAGAGATTGTCTCATGATAGGTCCCAATCCGAACATATCGAGTCATCTCTAAAAGGCAAGGGCATGCACCATTCACCTCTAAAACCCAGCCACTGCTTGCCTCTCATCAAGAACTAGAGGAAGCGATCAAAAGCGGATAAGATGGGCCTTGCCAACGATAATAGACTCCGAATTGAGGACTTTCTTGGTTGACATTAGAGCTAATTTGAACCATATTTACAAAATAGAACGCCACCATCATTTGATGAAAGGGTACTTGATAAACCATTTTTCTTTGGATGATTATATTATATATCATATATAGAATGGAAAAATGAGATCGACTGTTGTTTTAATCACATAATATGATTGAGTGTGAAAATGTTCAATTTGTGACTAGAAAACTTTCTAAGTGTAAAGTCGTCACAATCTAAGTTAGGACCAACTAAGACATGAGATGAGTGTACACTAGAATTGAATATATATATATATATATAGACACGCACATATATACATATACTCCATCTTAGGTTATATTGGACATGTACTTATAAAGGTGACCCCTAACATCTCACCTTTTTCTATTCCCATCCCATGTTCTTTAGTGAAAGATAACATGGGAAGCCCTATAGCTACTGCCATTATTCAGCCATTACGATCTCACCAATGTATACTAGGCCATATCTTGGTCATTAACTTCTTCAAGAAGTGCTCGTTGGATATTTTGAACGTGTCAATACTAATTTCGGGATGGGAAACTCCATATTTTATGGGGCAGGGCTTAGGGACGTTCTTGTATCACATATTTTATAAAGAAATACATACAATGCAACTGTTGCATAACAAATGGATATATTTGTAGTAGATGTGCCTCGTACAGTAGGTTTTAGATAAGTTGCCAAATATTTTCAGCATTCCCACCAAAATTAGTAGGCAGATCAAATCTAAACTATTGTTTCCTTGGCTTTATATTTTATCAAGTTGCCCGCTACAACTGTCAAATGTCCAGATCATATTCGTGGGAATATAAACTGCTGCCTGTATTTCGTTTATATTAACTTTCTTGAGTCAAATTATCAACTTCTTCTCATTTTGTATTCTTTTCTATCGATATTATGCAGGACTACATAGGGCACTTGATGGCACTCATAACCCTGTTGTAGAGAGAAAGAGTACAAAAAAGTTATAGAAACAGATTTCCCTTTACAAAAAGAAGATAGTGTAGTGATAAATTGTATCAGCAATTCGTTCATAAGGAGACTAGCTGGGAAGTTCCTGCAGCTGATATGCGCCTTATATATGCAGTTGAAAAAGGTGGTTTGTAGTCCCCAAAAATATGCTATAACGTATATGATTGTATTGATTTATTTCATGTTAAACATCAATCTCAATAGTAAATAACTTCATTTTTTATCATAACATTAAAATAATTTACTTTCTATCCCCATCCCAAAAAACAACACAAACTAGCCCAAAACCATACTCCAACCAAACAGAGCCTAAACCCTAAACCCTAAACTCCGACCAAACAGATCCCAAACCATAAACCACAAACAAACTACCCAATTTGCTTTCCCTTCCAGGTCTCTCAATTATTAGAAATAAAATGCATGACTATTGAAGGCGAACACCAAAAATACTGATAACCAAATTAAACGTGATTGCATCAAGAAAGTCCGTGCAAAGATAAGAAATACGGGAAGCTTACCCGCAAAATTGATCGGAATTTGAAGGGAAGGCCCTAGAAGAGACGCAGGAGCTGCGGAGTCACCGGACGCCGCGGCCCCTACCGAACCACTGGCGCTTCCAGTGGTGCTCCCGAACGGCCGGCCGCGTTTGGCGGGAGTCGCCGCGGCGCCGGAGGCCTTGGCCGGCTCCCGCTTCTGCATGGCAGCGCAGGACTACTGGATCGACGAATTTTTATCCCTCGAAGTGGTCGGAGTCCGCAGACCCAAAGAAACCACAAGCCTTTTCCCGAATCGTTCAGCGCTGCTGCCACCTATGCAAGGGCGAGCGGCCATACGCTCGAATCTTTTTTTTTTTTTTGAAATATTTATATATATATATATATATATATAAATTAGGTTACCTAATGAGTTTCACGATAAATTTTAAAATATTATAAATATCATATTTAATACAGTTATTTTTTTTATTTTTCACAAAATAAATTTTATCAAAAAATTTAGTCAAAATTTAAATTTTAAAAAAATCTCAGTCATTGAAGAGACTCTGAAAATACAAATAAGGTATTTTTACCCTCTTCTTCTTCTTCCTCTTCTCTCATTTCTTCTTAAAAAGAATCATGGTTTCATCTATCAGCTAGGGAATCACGTTTGGATCTGCATTGAGGCCGGCAGTGACGCATTCACGTGAGCATTGCACTCATTTGTTTACCCTTTTCTTCTTACACGGGGATCGTGAGGGGCATTAGAGCTTTTAAGAGGTCAGCAGCGATGGAACTCTCCATCTCTTCTTACATCACACTATGGCAGCCTCCTTGGGTGTTGCAGGAGTTGTAGCATTCCCTTACAGCAAAGTTGAATGACCTTAGTGATCAATTGCTTCACACAATCGGTGAAGTTTCTCACCATTTGATTCTATTTATTCCACCCTAATTTGCTCAACTTAAGGTAAGTCATATGAAGCTTTTGTTGTGCTTTAATTAGCATATAGTGGATATTTTTCTCTTAGGCCTCATTTGGTTCGAGGGGAATTTTTTACCCAACACAAATTTCAACTATAAAAATCAACTTTATTTTACATCTAATACAAATACGAATATCAGAATTAAAAGTATTTCACATTTTACATATTTTCTAATGGTAAAATAAATTTCTCTTCCATTAAATTTAAAAAATAAAATTATTTTTTTTTCATGTCTAAAAAAAAAGCTCGAACCAAACGAGGCCTTAAAGTTACCACGACATAGCTCACTCAATTCTCAATTCTTGAGCAACAATAAACTATCATAATGATCATGACTATGTAAAGGAACTTAGTGCAACAACGAATTAGCTTCAAGTCTTTATTCTGTTCTTCTGTCCTAGAAGTTTGCCTCTCTTCAATAGCAATTGGTTGGTACTTGATATCCACAGTGGTGTAATTAGTATTATCTATCCATCGAAAGAACTAACATGTCAGTGGTGTATTATAATGAGAACATCTGTAGAATCTTCAACCAACATTTTCACTATGTTGATTTGTATAAATAACACATTCTAGATTGCAACTGCATCGGATGAAAGTGCTTCGGCCATTCCATGAGGACGATCTTGAGTTGCTTTTATCTTCAAGTTTAAATACAATATATTTTTTCTAACAATGTAAAGATATTATAAACCAAGTAATTAATCTCATTTTAAACAACGTAGAAGGTATGAAAGCAGATGCTAAGAAAGAAGAAGAGAAGATGAAGGAGGAAGATGAAAAATCAACTAGTGAGATAATGGTCAGGAAGAAGAAGAGGATGGGGTGAAGAAGGGGGTGAAATTGATGAAATGCGGGAAGAGGAAGAAGCTGAGGACAACAAAGATAGAGGTGAAGCAAGATAAAATTAATTAGATGGAATGATGGAAGAAGCAGAAAAGTAAGAGGAAGAAGCAAACGCAGCTTCCGCAACATCCAAGGGGGATGCTATGATGCGATACAAGAAGAGATAAAAAGAGGATGCTATACATAAATTTAAATATTAAAAATTAAATTTATTATAAATATTAATTTTAAAATTAGGGTAAATGACACTTGGGTATTTAATTTATGACTTATTATTACACTAAGTTTATAATTTTTTAAAATAAATATTTAGATTCTTGATTTATAAAAATTATTAAATGAGTTTTTTTAAAAATTTCATTATTATTATTTTAATTAAAAATAGTAAAATTGATATCTCTCTCCCTTCTCTCTTCCTTCCACTAGCTCCCGTCATTGTCAATGGCAAAACCTATTTGATAATTTTTATAAAATTAGGAAACTAAATGCTAAACATTTTAAAATAATAGACTTACGTAATTTAAGTTTTAAATTATAGACTTAATTATAATGTATCTTAAAATTAAGTTTATTTTATATCTCACATATATCTAAATAAAAATTTAATTATATTTTATAATTAATATAATTTAAAATAATAAAATAAATTTATTTCATTATATAATATTTCTTTATTTCTTCTTTAAAAGTAAAAAAAGCCTCCCTCTGTGATGCGTTTGGTTTGGGGTGGAAAAGTAGAACCGATGATCTCTCGGTTCTTCCCGTTTCTGTTCTTCTCAATGGGAATGAGGCTGCTTTCTATTCATTGACGTCGTTTTGTTCTTCACTTCTCAGTATAAACTGCTCGATTTGAGGAATTCATTTGATTGATTTAGGGTTTTATATCTTTGAAGGCGGATAATGAATGTAGAGAGTTTATAGAAGACGGTTTTCTCTGTAAAGTTCTCTTGCGGCACATGTCAGTGATTTGGAGTAATTAGTACTGTGTTTCCATGACGACTGTTTAGCAATAGATTTGCAATTTGAGAACCATCCTCCGTTGGGAGAACGGAATGTTAGAACTCAATCAGTGTTCTTTCCAAATACTCGAGCCGTCTTCAAGGGCATATGATACGAGTAAGATCAAGATACAAGCTTTAAGGTTTTTTTTTGGAATCGGTACTATTTTCCAGCATAATTTTTATTCTAGAATTACTACTGTTTCTTTGTTTCATTTGAGCTGTCACTTGCATGCACATATTTGAGGCAATAACAACCATCAGAAACAAATCAGGACATCTATCTAGCGCAAGTTTATTTGATTGCAAAAGTTATGTTGAAGGATTGCATAACACTAATTGTGTTGGGTTGAAGACACAATTGAAGCATTACCTTTTTGCTGTCTACTACTACTACTACTTCCAGAGGTTTAAGAAAGGGAGAATCTCAGATTAGAAGTTATAAGATGAACTAAATTCTAATAGATGGTGGAATGTGTATGACTGGTTGGTGTTCTAGATAATAGATCTATATGTATGTTCATAAACCATCAAATGGAGAATTTCACACATTTATTTAATTTAATTAAGTGAAGAGTTACATAAGTGCAAAAAGAGTAGTTAAATAACATACTAAAATGCTATTTTTTTATACTATACAAATAAAGCTTTAAATGTCATATATTAATCACTGCATTAATATCTTTCAAATCTCTCTCTCCCTCTCATGCTCTCTTCGTTTCCTTCTTCTTACCCTTTTTCTCGCAAAAGTGAACTAGAGTGTAAGAAGGGCCAGAACATAGTATGGTGAGGCTGAGAGAGAATTTATTACAAGGATGTCTTCATTAGATTTTGACTCGTCAAAGCGTTTCAGACAGAATCTTGATTATGTCTTCATTGTTTTTTGTCATGGCATTCTTTGATTCCATCCGAGATTTATGTATTGATAGTGAGATTGTGTGGGAGAAATCTCTAACTACTTACATAGACTATTAGAAAGGTGTCAGAATCAAGGATATTTGATGAGATCAAAGTCACTTTTGTTGGAGATGTTATCTTCATTTTCCCTCTATAAATAGAGAGGGGATTAGGGTTTTTCATGCATCCGAGGACTGCCTGAGATGCCGGAGCCCCACCATCTTCCTCCCTAGGTACTTTTTGGAGAACTGTGTTCTTTTATATTAAGAGAGGGATCTACTCTCTGTAGCACTTAGCTGGTGCAGGAGAGTTCTTCTTCTTCCTCTTGTTTGACTTGTTGTAATAGCTTTTGTACTCCATTCATTATGATAGGTGAAGCATTTCTCTCTTCTGCTTTCTATATTTTTTTCGTAAGAGTTTCCATGTAATTCATGTGTTCATTATTATTTCTTCTTTGTTTTATTGTTTACTTTTGTGATTGTGTGTTTGTGGTTTATTTGGGTGGTTTGATTTTATTTGGCTAGCTAAAAAATTTTTACCAAGCTCCTAACATTGCAAGCTACTCAACCTTTTCCTTCATTTACTGTTTTGAACAAGGAAAATTTTGGCAACATTTATTTGCTTGGTGACATTACTCTGTTTTGTAATGATGTGATATTTCAAAACTGGACCTACTCCCGTTTGATTGAAGGATTATTTTTGAGTTAGAGAGAAAATATATTAGTATATGAGTTTGATGTGAAGTTACTTTAATACGGGAAGAAGTGTAAGATGTAAAATAAAGTTAATTGTTAATGTTGGAATTTGTGGGATGTGAATTAAAGTTATTGGAATTTGTAATGTATTTGAAGTGATTAAAAAAAAATGAATGGACTCTTTTGAACCTTGAGCAAAACAAGAGGTAATGTCAAATTAAATAACATGTTCCTGAAACTAAATTCAGGTTAAAGAGCAATGGGGAAGGTAATGAGCAATTTAGTTACCTGATGACCTGAAACATTGGAACAATGCAATAAGTTTTATGATTGAATTGCCTCTAGAAATGCCTCTGTGCTTTGCAAGGATGACACTGTATGCATTAATATCCAAGGACTCACAATCTTAGAAGCCTCGTGCATGCATATAATTTGCAATGAAAATCGGTACTTGGAGCTGAGATTGTTAATATTATTAGTGGTTTTATCTCACAAGTGAGCTTAACAAAGTGTTTTGGGATGGCTTATATGAGTTTGTTCAATGGACATAGAGTGAGGAAACAATTTCTATCAGAAGAGACTTACATGTATAAGCAAGTAGTAGCAAGATTTTATTGCATAGCATTAACATAGCCAACTGTTAGAAATTTAAAATTAAATTGATCAAAGCTACAGTTGAAGATTTTAATCCCCTACCTAACAAAACCATACGGATGATAAAATAATTATACCAAAAAAATTATGAAGAAAATGAATAAGACATGCAACGAAGTTTATGTAGTTAGTGATAGAATAATGAAAATATCAAGGATACAGTTAGTTGAAATGTGACGGTGCAGCCAGCAGAATGCCTAAAAATGAAGGCATTTCAATGAATTATTGACAAAAGGAAAATACAAATAAGCAAATCAACAACTACAAGTAATGGAAAATTAAGCATGTCTTTGGCTCCTCATCCAAAAAAAAAAATTTGGCTTCACAAATGTTATCAGATGACCAATTAGCTCAAACCTCAAATAAAAACTGCAGCATAGAATGACAAATCATTGCACAATCAACTACCAGAAGATAATCCAACAAAGATTTCAGATGAGAAACATCAAAATTGACCACCCCAGAGAGATCAACTCAAAGCAAACAGTAAGCAGAATCATGGTGTCATGAATCACTAATTCAGGAACTGCGGGGAACAATAACAGTTACACAGCTACAGATGACAGATAGCTCCGAAATATATCACAACATCACACAATCAATATACGGTAACAAAAGATTTATGACTTGAAGTACCCTGACAGAATACCGCGAAAAGCTATTTCTTCGCGTTTCCTTTGTCACTATTTGCACCGTTGTCCCCTCCACCACCGGATGCCTGCGCCGCCTTCTTGGCTATCTTCTCTTCCAGCGCCTTCTTATCCCTGCACAGATCGATCTCAAAAATCTCAGCAAATATGAAATTCACGGAGGATCAGCGATGAACATACTTTTCACGGCGCTGCTCCGGGGTCAGACCATCTTCCCTCCCCTTACCCTGAGACTTCCGGGAGGCCGCCCTCTCGCGATCCCGATCTCTCTGATTACCGCGTGACAGATCGAGTTAAGGAATACAGTTCAAATCGGATTACAGAGCTGCAAAACCCAATAACGAATACAGAAACGGAAATCTCAATCAATGTCGACAGGAATTGGATGTACGGCAAGGATATGAGTCATCCTCTCTGCTCTACTTGGATCCGAGCGGAATGAGGTTGTAGCAGAAGAAGGCGAGAGATTTGACCGGAGAAATTAAGGTAAAGAAATCGAAGGGATTAGGGCATCGGGCACATGAAAATTTCTCCGGCTGGGCACTGCTCCAGCTGTACTGTTCCGCGATTGCTCGTAGGGCTGTGAAATGATCTCATCTCAAGCCGAAGAACTCACCTCGAAATTAAACTAAAAAATTTGATTAAAAAAAATTAAATTAAATTTTTTTGTTATTATCTTAATATTAAGTAATATAATCTAAATATCATAATATTTAAATAACATCTTTTAATTAATAATTTTATAATTTTATAAATAATTATTTATAAATATTATTAAATCAAATAATTATTTTTTAAATAATATGATATAATACTAAGATAGTATTAGACTGAATGCTCCTTTAATTTAATTCAAATAATAAATTAAAAAAAATTTAATTTAATTTTAATTCAAGTTAAATTTGATTTATTTGTTATTAATTAAAGCTGAATTTAAATTAAATTATTTGATTTTAAATTAATTTTTAATCTTTTAGCTAAATTTTATGTATAAATATATTTATTTATTCAATTATTTTAAACTAGTCATTCATCTTTATCTAATATTTAAAAAATAATCTACAACAAAATGATCTGAATAATTTTTTTTTAAGAAAATTCTAATGAATCAATACATTACACTATTGTAAAATACTAACATACTAAGTCTAATTATATATTCAAATATTTATATATATATAATATATTTTATTTTTTTATGTCGGCTCAAAATTATATTGATAAAAATCTCGAGCTTTAAAATACTTGTTAGTCAGTTCATTTGAATTAAGTCGAGCTTCATTCGATAGTACTTTTAAGTGATCTTCAACATTCGATCAAAATTAACGGCCTTATTTGCTCGAAAATTAATTCATATTTTACTCACCACAAAGTCAACTACTCAAAATCAAATCATTCTTAATAAAACCATTTTAACTTAATATTTATATAATAATACATATTTATTTTTTTATATGTATTTAAGGTATTCGATCATAAATATATTTTATGAGTTATATTTTAATAAAATTACGTAATTATATATAATGCATATAAGTTTAATTATAATTAATATACATTAAAAAGGTCAAATGAATATTTAAATTATAAAAAAATTTATAAGATTTTAATCGAATCAATTTAAATTCGACTCAGACTCAAAATAGCACAATTTCTCCGTCCAATTAGAAATTATAATAATGTGAATTCAAATGTAAGAATTTTTAGTTTCTGGTAAATTTTCTCTCCTCTAAATTAAAAAAATTTAAATTTTATCGCCCACAAGATAATAAAAAAAAAATTATTTGGTATTAATTTTTTCTCTTCACTTAACTTTTTATATATACATTATTTAAATTTATATACATTTACGATTAAAATGTCCATAAAAAAATAGAAAATTGCTTATACAGGCATCATATTTGTTACAATTATTTTTATATTTTGTATATTTATTTCTAATTCATATGATTCTTATTTGTTCTTTGTATTATACATATACAAATCAAATAAAAATAAAATTACAAAACCAAAAATGTTCGTAAAAAAAAAACTCGTATAATAAAAAATATATACATGCCTTCTCATCCACAACAAGGCTGGTTGCCTCAAGCATCCACGCAGTGTGCTGAGATTGGGCGACGAATAAATAAGTTGAAGCAAAAGAATTATTGCGTGTGGAAAATGAATAATATATCAATTGTTTGCCTCCTTAAACAGTATGCTTGATTTAAATTTTTTTTTTATTTAGTATGAATATTTTTTTGCTCCTTAAACAGTTTGCCTCCTTAGAATAATTTTATACAAAGAAGGGCGCTAATCTATAAATTAGTATTATGATTAACAACAATAGGAAAACCTAACGAAAGAAAATTTTTCGAACTAACGAATATAACAATTTGTAGAGAACACAGTTTTATTTGTGAATTCAAACTAACGAATATACAATTTGTTGATCTCCTACATCTCATTATTATAAAATTTTTACAATGGGATTTATAGACGCCTCCATTTCAGCAAACACAAGTAAAAAATATACCCAAAAACTGTACCAATTCATGTATATTCTCAATACATCAGCATCGTTCTTATTATCTGAGGCTACTGAATAAAGTCCAAATGTCCTCTTCATAAATGTCTGTACAAGAAGTGTGAAAATCAATCTGTCAATGCTCGTCCTCAAATATCAATCCTCCTAAAGTTCGGATCTGCCATCTCGAATCAAGTATTTTGGTCTAGGATATGAAATAAAGTTAATATTTTTATTAAAAATTATTAAATATGTGAAATAAAATATTTTTTTTTATTTTAAAATTTGTATAGAATGATTAAGAAGAATTTATTTATTATTATTAGTGTTGTATTTTAAACTAATATTATTTTAGTCCTGATTTTAGTTCTCGCACTAAACAGGACCTAGAAGTCTAGATTCTGGACATAATTCACCATATAATTTAGGGGTATTTACGTTTATGTCATTTAAAATTTAAAATATATATTATTTTATAATTTAAATTTTATGAAGAAGGGATATTCAAATTTTTAGAGAAAATGCAGATATTTGTTTCTATTAATCTATTCTCTTTATAATGTCAGCAGTTCTCCCGCACAAAATGCGTTCCCTATCCCACGTTTCCTTCCCGCGTTTCTTATTCGCGTTTCCACATCCGTTCTACAGTTGCGAATTAGAAGATGAAAAGGCGGAAGATGAACATATTTTTGCCGGGGCGCTCAACCGGCGAAAACGGAGATCGGGGTGCGAGAGGAGATGGATGAGCGGGGGCGACAATGGAGATGGGGAGCTCGACAGGCAGAAGCGGAGATGGAACTATATATCCTCAAAACATAGACGGTCCCATCTTTCCTCTATTCCATTTCAAAACTCTTTCCTCTATCAGCCTCCGGCCGGAAGACGGAGCAAATGCGGCATAATGGACGCGGCTGAGAGCTGTTGGTGTCGCCATCTCTCCTCACTTCGGTTCCAAATCTCCATCTTCTATCAAGCTCTGGTTGGAAGACGAAGCATGCACAGCACCTTCGATGCAATTGCGACTTGTTGGCAGGGCCGAACTGCAATACAGCCATAGGTTTCCAGCATTGTTCTCCCAAGGCATGCGAGGTAGGAAAAAATGTGCGACAACTGCTCTCTTTCCCATGATTGAGTAAGAGTGGAAGTCACATGGTCTCAGGGAGACGAACGGTTTGGCGGCTTTCATGGCCGCGAAAAATCCACTTGAACATGTGCGAGTGCAACAAGGGAGACGTACTAGCAGTAGTCGAGGGTTGTTAGTATTTTCAACCCTTCATATTTTAATTCTAGACTTCTTCTTCGCTCTTCTCTTCTATTTTCTCGCACTGGTAGTGGTGGAGGTACCTAAGGAAGCAATAGCAAAGGATTGGGATGAAGGCTAATAGAGGCAGAAGCTACATATGCAAACGAAAAACACTATCAGGTTAGTTTACTCTTTTCATTTCTTTCATTTTTCTTATCTTCTGTTACTTTTTCCTCTCATAGGGTATCCATCTTAGTCATTCACCTTTACCTTTTATCTGAAATGTTGTGAGCATGCTTACGAAAGCTACAACAGATGATTTTATCAGGAAAATAAATTTTCATTGTTATGTGCCTATTCCATTTCCTAATCCTCAGGGTCTGTTTGTTTGTAAGATTAAATTTAACAAGGTTAAAATTAAACTTGGATAGAGATATTTTTTTATTAAAAGTTGTGAATGATATTGGGATATGTGGGGGATGTGATATAAAGTTAGTTATTATGTTGGGATGTGTGAGGGATGTGATATAAGTTAGTTATTATTTTAGTAATGTGTGTAGGATGTGAAATAAAGTTAATTTTTAATGTTAAATTTTATGTGTGATATGATATGTTAGGTTAAAATTAAACCAGGTTGATTTTTAACTTGGAGACAAACGGGGCCCAAGTGCTGGTATTCCAAGGGTTGCTCTCCACTGCCAACACTTCATTTTGTGTTTCTATTTGATAGCTTAAACTCTCTTGCTCATCTACTTACTCGTTTGAAACTGATAACAATAGATAACAAAATTAACAAACTAAATATGGAGAAGTGCTCTATATCTGAGTGCTTTTCACTGATCATTTCTGTACATTATTCTGTTGCTCTTGTCCATGCTTTAAAATAGATTTTGCATATTAATTATATGCTAGGGCTTTTTAAAAGAAATTATCTTTTAAACCTAAATACTTTCCTCCATGAATGAAAAGTATTTAGGAGTATGGATGTAAAAATTCTATCAAATTCAACTTAGTTTATGTCTACTTTAGTTATGCTTTTTTCCTAATTTATTAATTTGATCTAGCTGAAATTAAAGATTATAGCTAAAAGTACTCAATCTTATAGCTAAACAAACCCTTCCATGATCCACTATTTTAAACAAATGAATTTGGAATCAATGCTTGATCCGTAATTATTTGTGGAAAACAGAAAACCCTTGCCTTGTTTTAGAAGTGCAGGTGTTTTAACTAAGGTTCATGTTTTTGTCCATTGGTAAATGTTCCTTGTTTTAGGTTGCATTTAATCTTTTCTTCCTTCAGGATTAAGTAATCTCTTGGATTGCATCAAATCAGAATCTTCGTATGCCTGAAACAGGCTTTACGTTGGTAACTTTGATCAAAGAATTTCAGTGTAGGAAACTATTTCTGTTACATATTACCATTTGATTTTTCTTAGATTGTTTATCCTTTTGATTTCAATGATTAAAGAAGATGGATTTGATAAATTTACTTGCACATAGCACGTCTCCAGGTATTTTTACCCTCTTGGTAAATCTTCAGCCTATTCAGGCCATAAAAAATCTGTGAACTATGTTATCAGAGGTGTTTGGTTTAAATATCTTATAAAAATACTTAATTATTTGACTTAACCCAACAGCACTTATTTTATTCGATATTGCTTTTTCTTATTTCAGATCATCAACGACTATGAGGAAGCTTTGCACATCCAGATTATGAACATTTTGGATGTCCATTGTTGTCCAGAGGTAATTCTACTTAATTTCTAAATTTGTTAAAACTATTTTCATAATTTGTTTGTAACTAAAATGATTTTTCAAACACAAGTTGTATTATTTTTTAGGTGCAAGAGGTTCAAAGTGTTCTAGACAATAATTCTATCAACATCATAAATAATTCTTTTTTAGCTTACTTTTTTAATAAATTGACCAATAATACTAGGATTTTATTTCAATACATGTAGATTAAATCAACTTTACCTATTCTTTCTATATATAATGGTGCGAGTTTTTAGAGAGAGAGAGAAAGTACATTTCTGCGTGTGATTTGCATTTTACCCATGTGAGCGGAAAAAAGACGAAATAGAGAAGGAAAATCAAAAAGTAGAGTTGATGATTTCGGTAGAAGGAGATAGACCGCTGAGCGAGAGTGACAAGCCAATGAGACAAAAGATGTTAATACTAGAAGATGATGAGGCAGGACAATCTCATACAGTTAAATTGTTCTCACTGATCTCCTCTCACGTGTTCTAAAACCTTGCTTAGATCTTTTGTTAGGCTTAGGTGAAAGATCCCTTTTGTTGAATTAGCCCCGCATAGACTTGCAGAATCATAGCTGACGCAGGTGGGAGAGCCGTTGTCGGAAGACAAGAGATGATTCTATCAGAAGATGATGAAGTGAGACTATCTTAAATGAATAGGTGCTCAAATATCAATGGAGTTCATGAATATATAACTCAACTAATCTACTTAACCATATAGCTATATTAGTAGAATGAAAATGATTACAATCAAACTTCAAATATTATTTCTTTAAACTAAATAGAGTAGCAAATCAAATCAAGTCAAGTGTTTCATCAAAATGAGATGCAACTTTTGTATTTTTAACTTGCATTTTTGTGATCTAACATTCATTATTGTTTTATTTGATTTTAGATACTGATGTGCTTCATATTTAAATTATCTATATTTTTCAAAAAATATTGTAATTTTAAACACAATCTGTAGTCTTTTTTTACTGTTGCAGCTGCACTTGTGTAAATATGTTAAGAAAGCAGTGAGTTTAAGCAGATTTGACCTTTTCTTGCCGTTCTAGAGCTTTTCTTTTATTGTTTATATATAAAAAAAGCTGTTGTTCCATTTATCTATGTTAGTTTCATAATCTTCTTAAGATAGAAAAGAGTTTATGATCACAATTCGGCTTTCACATTTGAGAAATATATGAAAAATTAAACTAGAATTCCAATCCTTTCATTCACTTTGGTGCAAAAGTGATATATAATCGAAACTAATTTAAATAATAATAAGGTTTACTGTTGTATTTACTTTAATTCAAAATTACAGATTGAATAGGTTAAATTTTAGGATGAAAAATTATTTAATTTTGTACTAATTCAAACCACACCACCATCAGTTATAATACCTTTTCTATACATGTAATTGCAATTAAATTTGACATAATACCCTTTATAGAACCTATTTTTGTTGAGTTGATTAACTGGTTCATCAAATTGGTATTGATTTTTCCAATCTTACATACAATTTCTCTTTAGGTCATGTTAGTTACTTGAACTTGAATTATATATTGCTGTTTTGGATTATTCAATTTGGATTATATTGAGAAATATAAAATTTAATTGAGTTTAAATATTGTCAAACTTTTATTTTTCTAATGTTTAACTAATCACCTGAACTTAACTCGATAGAAATCTATTTGCATTGAAATCTATTTTCCCAGTGATCCAACGCAAATAGATGTTGAATTAGTTTCATTTGCAAATACGATTTTCTTAATCATTAAAAATATATACAAACTTATAAATATGAAAAAGTTTTCTCATAATTTCATAGAAAAGATTTTTTATGAAAATATATGATTTAATAAAATAATATAGCAAATTGGCTATAGATCTATATAATTTACAGTGAAATATATTTGAAGTGTTTTTATATATTTGAAGTTCCCTAACTTTTTATATTAAAATTTAAATTGATTTCCTTTAAAAAAATTTTATTGCTTCTTGGTTTTTAATTATTATTTTTTTTACTTTATTTGGTATTTTTTCATTGCTCTTTTCAATTAGAATAGGAACACAGATCTATAAGTGTTGACGTAGGATATGGGGATCCCGGGAAACACCAAAGAAAGAGAGTTCCGGAAGACGGCGGCGCACAAAGGAGGTGAGCCTGTTAACGGAGGCTTCACGGAGAAGATTAGTCCGAAGCAACCAGAAGAACACAGAGATTTAAGGTAGTTCAGGGAGGAAATCCCCTACGTCCACCGGTCGATCAGCGAAGAAGTTTCACTAATAGAAATCAGGTGGCCCTGAAGGCTGTACAATATACTCAGAAAAGGAGAGGAAGAGGAAGAAGAAGAAGAAGAAGAAGAAGAAGAGGAAGAAGAGGCCAGGAGCTCCTTAGCCGGAGTCCTGTTACAATCGAAATCCTTCTGGAGGGAGAGAGAGTTCTGTTTTCGTCCTGCTCCTTTCTTTCTATCCCTGTCCGTCTCTATCCGTGTCTCTCGTTATCTGTGTAGAACTGTTCAGCGATATTTGTAGGCAGGGATGGTGCAGCTTCACCCAAGTTTTCCGGAGAAAAGATGATGTGCAGGCTCCGCTTGCCGTTACGTCTATCACCGAAGAGGTCCGCTGCTGTCTGAGAAGGACGATAGCTTTAAATACTAGTACCCTCTCTTGGAAAGAGTGTCCGTATGGCGAGCGGCGGGGTTAGGTGAAGTTGATTGTGACAGGCGTTACCTCGTACCCTCGTGCCCGAGGTTACGAAGTTTGATCCTGGATCGTCGTGGACGATGGTTGGTTGAACCCTTGTGCCCGATGTTTGACCTGGGTCAAGAGTCCTGCAAAACCTGAAGCTGAGTCAGTCAATAACCAATCAAGTACAGGCCTGTCAGGCGCCACGTGTTCGGCCAGGATGCAGCGCAGGAACCACGTGTTAACAATAAGAAAAAAAATCTATTTTAAAAAATATCAAAGAAATTAGATTAATGAAATTTTGCACTTATTCATTTTTGATATCAACTTCTTCATCTGTTAGACTGAACATTAACTAAATAATATTAGATAAAATTTTAGCTACCAATTATTTTTTATGTAAAGCTTTTGAGTTAGAAAACTTGTAATTGCATGAATCAACCACACATATACAATTATTTAGATTTTAGGGTTCAGGATTTAGAAGTTTAGAGTTCAGAATTTAGAATTTAAAGCTATTTGCAAATATAATTTTCTTAAAATATATACAAGCCTACAATTTAGAGAACTATTCCAGGAGTCTTGGTATATTTTGAATTGGTTCTACTGAAAAGATCTTTTATAAAAATACATATAATTTAATGAAATAATACAGTAAATTAATTATAGGTCTATATGATTTACATTAAAATACATTTGGGTTATTTCTATATATTTGAATTTTGAAATGCATTTGGGGAATTTCTATATATTTGAAGTACCTTAATTTTTTGTGTTAAGATTTAAATTGGTTATCTTCTTTAATAGGTTTTACTTTGTATTGCTTTTAGATTTTCAATTATGATTTTTTACTTTATTTGATATGCTTCAATAGCTCTTTTCAATTAGGATTTAATGCTTAAGGACTATCAGAATTAATAATGATAATCTTTTGTTGGTTTGCTTCTAAAGTTTTATAGATCTAAATGCTCAGCTTTCATTTCATTATTAAGATTTAATCATCTATTTCATTTAAGGAATGATGTTTGTTATGATTACAGAATGTAGGAATTTGAAATGAAGATTTTTTTTGTGATTCTCAATGTGTATAACAATAGTAATTAGAAACAAATATTTTAGGAGATGAAATTGAGGAGATGGTGATGAAATAGAAAGTATGGGTAGTTAATTGCAAGAAGGATTCTAGACAAAAGCTTTTGGAAAAGAAATTTGTGAAGAACTAAAGTGAATACAAAGGACTACTAGAATTAATATAGAGAGTGACTACTATAATCAATAACGATGACGTATGCTTGACTTACTTCTAGAATTTTATATATTTTAATATTCTGCTTTCATTTCTTTAGTATGATATATATTAGGATCTAAATTTTCTATTTCATTTAAGAAATAATTTTTGTAAATTATTTTGATAAATAATTATTTTAGACATCAACGTCTAATTAAACTAAATAAGTACAAAATATATTTATAATATTTTTTTTTATATATTTGATATTTTATATTAAAAAATAAATAATATATACTTTAAAATAGTACGTGCATGTTACAACCACTAGTAATAATTAATATTGGAAGTTTCAGAATTTTTTTTTTTTTATATTTCAAAGTTTTATTTGGCCGTTCGGCCTGTCGCCCAAAACCCTACTTCTACTTTCGAGTTCCGACCGGCATCTCTCTCGCAGATCCCGCCTCACGGTTCCACTAAATCAGCTCGTCGTCTCGGCGACGTACAATTGCCTCCCTCTCCTCCGCCGTTCAGGCCACTGTTTCCAGCGAGCCTCCTCCTCGTTCACTCTCCGGACTGTCCCCCTCTTTTGTCCCGGCGATAATCCGGCAAGGGTACCCTTCTCTCCGCTTCATTTGGTGAAGATTGATCATTTCGATTGTTCAACTTAGTTAATAGCTGACTGAACATTTCATAAGCTTGTGCTTTGTTTCCTCTTTTGTGTGCTGCGAAGATCTGACCATGTTATGTCAGCTTCTTTGCTCAAGCGGTAGAGCTAACTTTTGATTAATACATTGGTAGTGCTACAATTTCAGGAAGAGTTACGTTCTTTTAAAAAGATGAATCCGAGATTTATTTGATTTTCTTTTATAATTTGGCAGAGAGGTTGATTTGATCATTTCACGATTTGATTTGCAGTATTATTAGCTTTGTTGGCGATTCTATATATAATGGCGTATGCAGCTTTTCCAGATTTCGTGACTGCTTTGAAGTAAATTCCTTACCTTTCCTTTGATAATGAATTTGGATCTAATTGTGTCCTGTTAAATTTGTATTTTTGGTACCTTATTGTTTTAATTGTCTACACTTGAAACAGAAGGTTATTAGAACACAGCTTCCTTCTGCTGGTGATTTTTATATACACAAACTGGATTGATGTTCTTCTGTGTTTTGTAATCTTGTGAATCTTGCATTGTCATTGCTGCTTTTATTTTGAAATAAAATGTTAATCATAGTGGCTTCACCTGAGCTTTGTAGACTTAAAGAAACTATTACAGGGACAGATAGTAGATGTCAGTTTCTCTGGGTCTATGATGCTTACGCAATGCAAGAAAAGAAAAATGTCTCACAATTGGCGGGATGATTATGTTTCCTTGCCTACTGTAGTCTCTGCTGATTATTTTGTGCTCCCTTCTATTGCTGAACTAGTAGTCAGAGAATCTATTGATCCTGGTTATTGTAGTAGAGTTCCAAACTTTGTGATTGGAAGAGTAGGCTATGGCTGCATCAAATTTCTTGGTGATACTGATATTAGATGGATGGACCTGGATCACATTGTAAAATTCAATCGAAACTGTGTTGTAGTATATGAAAATGATAGTGAAAAGCCACCGGTTGGTTCCGGACTCAATAAAACTGCTGAAGTAACACTAATCCTTCATCTCAGATTAGCAGATTCAGATGGTCTTAAATTAGATAAAATCACAGCTAGATTGCAAAAATCTGCAGACAAGCAAGGAGCTAAGTTTCTCTCATTTGATCAGGCAAGCCGAGAGTGGAAGTTCCTGGTTAGTCATTTCAGTAGATTTGGTTTGGGTGATGATGAAGAAGAGGATATTGTTATGGAAGATGTGGTTCGGCCTCCAGCTGAAGAACCTGAAAGAACTCCTGGTGAATTTGTGCTGACCCATTCTCTTCCAGCTCATCTTGGGCTTGATCCTAGAAAGATGCAAGAATTGAGGATGCTTATGTTTCCAGTAGAAGATGAGGGTGAAGTGAATTATGCTTCTTTCGCTTTTGATAAAAGAAAATTTGGTAGAGAATTCTCAAGGGATAATTCACCAAGCTCCAGTGCTAGAAGCTCTTTATACAAGTCTGCTTTACAAGAGTCTGCTCAGAAGGCAGGTAATAGGGCAAGTCCTTCCCATCTGAGGAAAGCACCACTACCTTTACTTGAATATAACATAGGTAGCTCTGATATGTCTCCATCTCGGAGAATTCTTATGACAGGCCAGAACAAAGGATTACCTCTTAGGGTGAAAAAGACAGAAGGCTTCAAGCTGGATGAAAAGCATGCAACTCCTTTAAGTGGGAGATATTCTAGTAACATAGTCGATGCTGCACTGTTTATGGGGAGATCTTTTCGGGTTGGATGGGGACCAAATGGAATGCTTGTCCACACTGGTTCCCCTGTGGGTAAGACTGGAATTGGGTTATCTTCTGTAATACATTTAGAGAAAGTTGCAATCGACAATGTGGTGAGGGATGATCAGAATAAATTAAAAGAAGAGCTAGTTGATTTTTGCTTTTCTTTTCCCTTAAATTTACACAAGTCACTGGACCATGAAGCCCTTGAATTTAAGGTTGACTCTTACAATCTAAAGCTTCAGAAAGTTTTATGCACTCGTTCAATACTTCCAGAGATATGCCGTTCATATATTGGTATTGTCGAGAAACAGCTTGAGATGTCTGGGTTATCCACATCCACTCGTATCCTTCTGATGCATCAAGTAACAATATGGGAGCTCATAAAAGTACTGTTCTCAGAAAGGGAAAACAAAGGTAATTCAAGGCCCCTGTCTGATGATGATGATGATGGTGAGGACATGGTTCTTGACAGAAGGGATGGATCATTTAACATCGATGCTGAAGCAAGCCCTTTTGTGCGTAGAGCTGAATTCAGTTATTGGCTACAAGATAGTGTCTGTCACCGTGTGCAGGAAGAAGTGAGTTGTTTGAATGATATTGATTATCTAGAAAATTTACTCATTTTGCTAACTGGTAGGCAGCTTGATGCAGCTGTCGAACTTGCTTCCTCTAAAGGAGATGTCAGGCTGGCTATTTTACTAAGTCAGGCTGGTGCATCGATGGTTAATAGATCTGACATGGCTCAGCAGTTAGATTTATGGAAAATAAATGGATTAGACTTCAGTTTTATTGAAAGAGACAGACTAAAACTGTATGATCTGCTTGCAGGAAATATTGAAGGAGCTTTGCAGGACTTTTCTGTTGACTGGAAAAGATTTCTAGGTCTTGTGATGTGGTACCGGTTACCACCAGATACTGCACTTCCTGCTATCATTCACACCTATGAACAGCTACTAAGTGAAGGAAAAGCCCCTCATCCAGTTCCAGTCTATATTGACGAGGGCCCAGTTGTTGATGAAGTGCAATGGAACATTGGTGACCACTATGATATAGCATATTATCTCATGCTACTTCATGCAAACGAAGATAAAGCCTTTGGTCTTTTAAAAACTATGTTCAGTGCCTTCTCTTCTACACATGATCCGTTTGATTACCACATGATTTGGCATCAACGTGCCTTACTAGAATCTATAGGAGCTTTCCATTCTGAGGATCTTAATGTCATTGATGTTAGCTTGGTTTCACAGTTGCTTTGTCTTGGGCATTGCCATTGGGCAATTTATGTTGTCATTCACATGCCTTATGATCGTGATGAATTCCCACATATCCATGCCAACCTTATTAAGGAAATCTTATTGCAGTACTGTGAGACATGGAATACAAGTGAAACTCAACGTCAATTTATTGAAGACCTTGGAATCCCGTCAGCATGGATGCATGAGGCTTTGGTATGTAAAACCCTCTTCTTTTCTGCAGAGTCTGATGGCTTTAATCACGAAAAGTTACTTTTCTGCACAATCTCATGATACTATGCAAGTACAGATTTTTGTTTTTTTTTTCCAGTACTCTTTTTTTTTTCCCCCAGCACTTTTGATTAGTGCAAGAGGTGATATTGATTTTAGCTTATCAAATTTTTTCCTATATAAGTCTTTACGAGATTATTTGGGTTCTCTATGTTTTTTATCTACCTATTTTTTCCAAATAATGCTATCTATGTTAATTGTGCATCTTCTACTCCATTAAACCTGGTAGTTTCTAACAAGGTTTTGTCTGATCTTATTCAATATATGTTGCCCTATTCTTTTCCTAATATAATCACTCAGTTCTAGGCTCGTTAGACATCTATGTCAATATTCTTATCTTGCTCTAGTAAGTACGTTTAGTGAATTTTTTGCCGACCAACATTCGAATTCATATTTAACTAATGATGCATTATATTAATATCTTTGTGGTTTATGGTGTATTAGTTTATGTCTTTTATCTGCTTGCTTTGTTTGCGTTGTATACTCTTGCCATTCTTTCAGGCTTACTCCTTGAATAGTTGATTAAATGAGTTGTTGCAGGCAAGGTATTCTTCCTTGAATAATTGATTGAATGAACTGTTGCAGGCTATATATTCTCAATACTATGGAGATCTGCCAAATGCTCTTGAGCATTATCTTCAGTGTTCTAACTGGCAGAAGGCTCATTCAATTTTTATGACAACTGTAGGACATTCCTTGTTCCTATCATGTACGCATGCTAACTTCTCTATTAGCTTTAACTTCTTTATTAGACGTTTATTGGTGTTCATAAAATGCAATTCATGTCATTTGGAAAATAATTGGGGATGTGAGCTGAGGATTGATGTGAGAAGATTTTTTAAAGAAAATTACACAATGTCTTTGCTTATAAGATACGTGGCTGACGATAATGTTCCATGGAAGGGCCTTCAAGCCATTGCATTGAAATTTTTAGTTTACCCTATATATTTCACGTTGCTTGTTTCAAACTTTCTTTTGTAAGATTTTGGCCCAGCATTTGGTGTTAAATCGTGTTTTTGCTTCGCATCTATTACAAGGAAACAAATATTATGTTGTTCATTCCTCGGGACTTCCATACTTTAGCTTTTAGTTTCAATCTTGATTAATCCAGAGTCTGGTACTTATTTTTGTTTACATTTTTTATCCTAATTTTTCAGCCAATGATTCAGAGATCTGGAGAATAACAACCATCATGGAAGAGCACAAATCAAAAATCGCTGATTGGGACATAGGAGCTGGAATTTATATTGATTTTTACATTATAAGAGGTTCCTTACAAGAGGAAACAGCTACTTCCGAACCGGTGAGATGCTTGATAGTTTTTACTGCCTTTCATTTGGAGAGTATAAAATCAATATCTCATACTTGAGTCCGTCTAATCCTATGGGTGTGAACTGCTCTTGAAGAGATGTATTTTTTTTGGTACTTCCATGCATACTTGAATTTGAAACAATGGTTTAGTCATAGTCCACGTCCATGATCCCTGCTTTTGAAATTCTTAATTGTGTTATATAAACGCTTGGTGATCTAGTAATTCGGGCTTTATCTTATTAGATGGAATAGGTATTTATGCTTATGCTAAATTTTCTCCATATACACCATCAAAAAATTCTCTCTCCTTAGAAGTATTCTGAAAATAAAATCAAGATACCTCTTGTTCTTCAGCCTCTTGCTTGTCCTTTTTTACCTCTGGGCAATGCTCTGCCAGTTGCAGTAATGGGTGCTGGAAATTCTAGTGCTGATCCCAAGCTTGACGGTTTAATCACCGGAATAACTGAAGTGAAAGTTGATTCAACATACTGGTTGCTGCTGCTGGTAGTTGCATTCTCATGAAGAAACAGTGCTATGCTTCTTTATAAGTGTGAAGTTCATTGAGCTGATAAAGTTTAGTGATTGAATGGAATTCACCAATGGTATTATTATTCTAATAGTAAACGCTCTATCTTATCTAATTTCTATTCTAAAGGAGCGAGTTCTCTCTCCCGAAAAACAAAATGTTTCTTTCTCCCAGCAAAATTGGAAGTTTGTTCTCCCTTAATCACTTTAAGCAAATAAAATGTTCTTTCTACTAATGAAATACATACAATTTCTTCCCCTTAATCATTTTTTTCCTTAATTATTTTAAACAATAATAGAACGGAGAATACTAAGCATTTCTGATTGGGACACCCAAATAATGGACAGTTTAGATTAGATCTTATAGCATGCTCTTCAATATATTATATAGATTATTTATATATGTTTTATTAGATTTAAATTGGCTGGATTTATCCTAATTAAATTTTATTCTAGTTGATTTAATCATATTAGATAATATCATTTAAATGAATAAATTTAATTAATTTAAATTAGTTGGAATTATTACATTTGGATAATTGCCTAAAGTCGTAGTTATCTAATTTTTTTTCTTATTTTTTATTTTAATTTATGTGCTTATAAATATGTTAGAATCTGTATATATTTGGAGAATTTTTGATGAATGAAATTTACTTTGTGTGCATTTGACCTTGGAATAGGTTAGCCTCGGGATTCCGGAAGGGAAGGGTAGGGGATTTTTGGTGAAAATCTTAGAAATCCTAATTATTTATCATTTTTCCTGATATTTTTCTCCATCTTCTAAGCTCTACCCACCTCGGCCTCATCATCTCACATCAACTTTGGTATTAAAATGTGTTGTCCTGCATTAGGTTTGGTATCAAAGTTTGTTGTCCTGTATAATGGTGGCAATTTAGTTTGGTCCATGCCCAAATCAGTATAGAAACTAAACAAGAAGTGTTTCGCCTAGACCGTCGAATGTACACAAACATAACATTCAACCTTTATTTTAGGTCTCAATTTGTGTTTTTATGAATTTTGGGTGTTTGGGGCATAATTATGAATTTGGGAAAGAGTCTGTAATTCAGCAAGAATTTGTGGATCCATTGATGTTTTGGGAGTTATACTAGTAATATTAAACAATGGCTAGGAGGATAAATGCGCATCTTGTTACCATAGTTGAAGCATGTGTTCTAATCATTTGTGAATGTTCAACCAGTTTTATTTATTTTTTAGATGAGATTGATCTCCTGACTATACTCTCCTGGAGTCATGTGACACTGTGACACTATAATGTTTATCTTATCACCATACCCCTTGTCTAGCGATTATGTAAAGTATGACACATGACATGCGTTAAAATAGGAAAAGTGACCCTTGGAATACATTCATGCATAAAAATACGTGTTAAGGGACAAATATGGAAAAAAAAAGGGTTCCCAACATAAAGTGCAGAATGTAAGAACAGTTCACCATCTGGAATGATTTCCTGTTATAGTTCTTATGTTAAATGACAACACTATAGATAGAAAAATGTGCGTAGTTAAACTCTCCCATGGTAAAACACTTACATAGTTAATATAACTTGTTGACATTGTTTTATCAGCCATTTCTTCCTCATGTAACTTTAGCCTTAACCTCCAACAGGACCTACTTGCAAGGAGAAATGATGAGTACAGAATTTTTTTCAATCGGTTAAATGAGTCATTACGAGTTTGGGGAAGCAGGCTACCAGTTGATGCAAGGTACTAAGCTAGCCAAACTCATCATCTGTTTTGTGGGATTCAAACTTAAAAACCTGTGTTTTTTTTTTTAATCAAAAAGCCTGTGTTATTTTGACATCAAAGCTTGCTTGTGAAGTCTATAAGTGAACAGAAGTTGGAGAGATTGAAGCATTAGCAAACGTTGTGATCCTTAAGAAAGAATGTTGAGAAACATGTAATAACAGATGATTAAATTATGGAGAATAGTATGTGATTCGGGCAAAAGAATAAGAGATTAAATTCAATGTGAATGAATTACCAAGAGTAACTGGGGAGTGGTGGTGGACCGGTGATTTGTATAATGATGCAAGCTAAAACCATCACAATGTGCAATATATATGAACGATGAAATTAAATCGTTGAAATAAGGCTATTAATGATTACAATGACTTCTTCGTATCTTATAGTTTTTGTCACTCTAAAGTCTAAGCCTTTGACTAACATTATCTAATAAAATATTGTTAAGGTGCACCTATAATTGTATTTACGAATATAAAATAATAATATTATCTATGAATTGTGAGTTTTTTGATCTTGGGTACATCTTATATATTATAAAATAGGGGTACGATACAACGATATAGATACATTACAGATATAACGATGCAACAAAATTTTAAAAGGTAGGATACAATTACCCCAGGATATGGTAGTTAAATATAATAAAAATAAATAAATATAAAAGTAAAAGATATACGATGGTATCATATTTAAAGTGTCATATGGTAGACCATAATGACTTATAGTCATAATTAACTTAATTACAAAAATATTATTTTTAGCTAAATTGAATTTAATTACACTTTCATATTCAAGCATTTTTGATACTACTAAAAGTAATATCATGAGTAATCCAACTTGAAAAGTGAAAACATTCAACAGTTATTGAGTTGTAGAAAACTAAAAATTTTGAATAATATCATAATATTTGTCCAATTGCTGTATAACAAATCTCAGAATGTTTATGTGAGATGGGAGATGCAATCATAAATAATGCAATTATGATGACCTTAACATGATACAAATATGTTAATCTAATCAAATTAAATGCATGCCCTTCTCTCCAAGTCTTTGACTCACTAAATAAATAGTAAAATAAAAAGAAAGGTCAAAGTCCTATTATCTTTGCGATGTAGAGAAGTTAGTGGCATTATCGATGTTCGTCAGAAGCAACGACATACCTGGCACCTGCAAAGATTAATTGAGGTAGAGGACCGAAGCAATGACTTCACTAGCATTAATTCACATATTAAAAATGTTGTAATGTCTATATCCCGTGATCCAGATGCAGAGATATTAACCGCTTTCACTTTAGAGAACTATGTAACTTGAGGATTTCTTAAAAGGTCAGTCATCCTAGGACTACTCTAACTCAATCACACTTAATTGTCGTGTTTCTATCATTGACCTTATAGTTTTGTCTCAAATAACATTTTTACACCTTAGGATCACGTCTTCACACGCACACGCACACACGTGTGTAGATGTTGGATCTTTTTTTGTTCTTCGAAATTCTAATTTGCATGAGGCTCGTTGATCTCCCAATTGTGTGAATGTGATGCATCTGTGATCTCTCAATTTTGTGAACGTGATGCATCTGTCTCTCACTAGAGGTTGTAGAGTCCAAATATGGATGGCCATTTATGTATGAGCTGGTGCCTTTTTTATGTTATATTGTGGGCTAGACTGGCCGGTTCAAGATTTGGGTATTTTTCTATTTGGAAGTATGGAGAAGTATTAAAGTCATATCGGACCTCTATCGACATCTTTTTGAAAAATAAAAAGTGATACACTACCTGGCATATTGGATATATATCAATGGTGTATTGGACAGTATCAGTATTGATGTAGATACGTTAAGCTTTACGAAATATCAGTGCTTCATAGCTTATATAGGTTTGGATCCCAATTAATCTGGATTAGGTACAGTTTGAACCATGAACTAGAGCGATTAGAATGCAAAACCTGCTTATGTATGAATAGAATGCCAAGCCTGCTTATGTATATTCTATCATAAAAACGTTTTACAGCTTGCCCGTTAGAAAAGGACACAGAAGAAGTTAAATGAGTCTTAACCGACTTTTATATTGATCTCCCTCCTTAGGTTTTTAAGGAACTTGGCACATTTATTCAACCAGTAGGAGGATCAGGTTAGTTAAAATGATTAATAAAATGGGTGGGTCTGATATTGGCCTGGATCATTATCTTATTTATTGAATGGATCATGTTCGTGGAGATGCTATACGGCATAAACTACTTACCTGAACTCGACCCGCCAAGATGTTATGACACCTTAGTTGTATTCAACTGTCAGTTGTGTTTACTTGCAAAGGTGAAAGGTTAAAAATAACCTTATATTTCAATATTTTTTTTTGTTGAGAGTTGTGTATGATGTGAAATAAAGTTAATTATTATATTGAGATTTATAAAAAATGTAAATTTAGTTAGTTATTATTTTGATATGCATTAGATGTGAATTTTTTTTTTTAAATATGAGTATGATGTGAAATATAGGTAAACTTTAATATTGAAATTGATCTATAATGTAATACATGTTAAAGTTAAATTTAACCCAGCTAAACAAACACGCTTATAATGCCCCATAAAACTGATGTGATACTGCTCTCTCTTCCAATTTCAGGGCAGTTTACTCGAGGATGGCAGAGGAGCTGTGCAATGTTCTCGAGTCAACACCGGGTGAAGGGTCAACCCCATCAGTTCAAATGAGCTGTTTCGAGACGATGCTTTGCGCGCCGATCCCCGAAGATCTCCGAGCTAGCCATCTACAGGATGCTGTCTCGGTTTTCACATATCTGCTTACCCAGGTTACACCATCTTCCTGATGTTTGCAGTCCAATTTGATTTTCATTCAATGCTTCTGTACACTTCTACTCTCTAACTTTGAGATGAATGTAGCTGTTCTTGTATCTCTCTTCTATGGTGATTGGTGTCTATATTATTTTGAAAAAATTTTCCTTTTTTTTTTTTTGAAAAATGATGTCTATATTATTTGGATTTTTATTTTTTGAATCATTTTATTCGATATATTTTTATATATTCCTACAAATCTGTGTTTCATATTAGATTTATTTCTAGTTCATTCAGGAGCCTGTAATTGGTTACATTTGATTTGAGATGTGAATTGTGATAAACATTTGATAATCTGTGACATTTAATAGATGCTTTGGTACTTATTAATTACAACACTTCTTTGTATTTGCATTTTATTTTTTTAACTTAGAAAATGTTATCTTATTAAATATATTAAAGTAATATATTATCTATATCTAATTTTAAGGGACAAATCTTAAAATTTTGATTAATTTAAGGATGATATTATATAATATTAAATCTCATGAAATTGCATAAATTTATTGAGAATGATATTTATTTAGATAGTTGGTAATTTATTTGTTGAAATTAAATTAGGTTAAGTAATTTTAAAGGCAATTGTTGATTCGGAAAGTTAAATAGCAATTAAGGTTAATCAAATTTTGAATTGAAATTTAGAAAGTTATGAATGCTTATTATAATAATTGCTTTAAAATAAAAATAATTGTTCTTTTAGGGTATTTAATTTAATATTATTTAGTATTATATCTTATTATTTAAAAATAATAATTATTTAATTTAAAGAGTATTTATTTGAATGTTTAAATCAAATATTTTTCTAATGATAATTAAAAATATTTTTTTATAAAATTATAAAATTATTAATTAAAAAATGATATTTAAATATCATATTATTTAGATTATATTTAGGGTTTCGATGAGTTGGTAGGTAGGAATGGGAACAGGAGAAGAAGAGGAAAAGAGAAATCGAGTAGGGAAAGAAAAGAAAAAAAAACTTTCTAATTTAGTAGCAATGAGCTATTAGGTGGATAAATATTATGTTGATGGAGTGTTTTAGAGAATAATAAAAAGTAAAAAAAAAGTTAAATTTCAAAGAAAGGCCTCAGTTATGCGATTAATTGCGATAAAAAAAAAAGTTATGCAATTGATCATATGCTTTACATTTTACGATACTTATTTGTAGCGTAACTTTTGAGAGGGTTTCAATTAAGTGCAAATCACCCCGCACAGTCTTTTCATAAACAAAAGAATGCCGCTCTCTGATCGAGTAAAGTTGTTATCAGGGATTCATGTAAAAATAAAGTGTGTAATTACATTAGACAGCTCTTGGGCTTCTTCACGCATTATTGTAAAGATTCATGGCTATTGAAATATTCTCGATATGAACTAATCAAATTTTCACCTTCATCGAATCAGTAGTGCACGGAAAGTATTGGGCATGTACCTTGTGGAAGTGCTCGAAAGCATGATCTAAATATGATTATGTATCTTCGGATTCTACGATATTCTCTACGTGTTGGACTACCAAATACTTAAATTGAAGAGTATTTGTGTCAATTACACATTACAAATGGAATGTGGATCCCTGATTATATATATATATATATATATGAGGTTTTGTTTAGCTCATACTAAAATTAGGATCAAAATAATACTAATATAAAAAGTAATAATAAATAAATTTTTATTATATTCTACACAGATTATAATATAAGAAAATTTTTTTTTTTCGTATAACTATTTTTAATAAAATTATCAACTTTATTTCACATTCTAGATCAAAATATTCAAATCACGTATTTTAGTCTAAGTTGTGAAATAAAATTAATAATTTTATTGAAAATAATTAAATATATGAAATAAAATAATATTTTTTATATTTAAATTTGTGTAGATTGCAATAAAAATTTATTTATTATTATTATTATTTAAACTAGTGCTATTTTACTTCTGATTTTGATTCTTACGCCAAATAGTGCTTAACGAATTCAAGAGAACAACTATAATGGTATGTGTTTACTCTCAATGATACTCTCGGGAAGAGAGAGAGAGAGAGAGAGAGAGAGAGAGAGAGAGAGGATGCTAATTCAAATAGCTCATTCGAGTTGGCTATTCGAGTAAATTATTTGAAGGTTCAACTAAATTCCCGCACTCTGGGTCAACTTAGCCTCCGTGTGAGTTGAACAACACAAATTTGGGAATTTTTTGAGTTATTCTTATCTTCGTTGTCTCCATGTAGATGGTTAAGCTGACGTGATAATTTGATAGTACAAAATTTATGCCATCAAATCGAGAATCTCTCTCTACGAGTAATAGTGTTAATACGAATAAAAAAAAAACCCAATTTTTCTAATTTCTAACCCAAAAAAGATTACATGTATGAAATCTGTTCAGCATTTTACGACTTTTCTATACTTCAAATCATCATTTTTATCTGCGGTGTTTGAAGAAACAACGGCTGGAAATTTTTATCGAAGTTTTTAAAATTTGATTTAAGTCACAAGATAAAAGTATCGGTTTTAACAGCATTCGTAATTTCAGTATTGACAGTTTTGATTTTTTTGTATAAATTATTTTTTGAGAAGAGAAATTTTATCAGTTTTAATCGAAAATGATTCGAAATTACCGAAATTTAGCGGTTAAGGCCAAATTTTAAACCTTGGTTTTACGTATCCGACAACTGGGCAGTCCAGATTTAAGAAAAAGTTAAATTATTATTATTATTATTATTTTTTGATAAACAAAAAGTTAAATTATTATTATTATTATTATTATTATTTGATAAACAAAAAGTTAAATTATTTTCAACTTGAAGCACAGCAGAATAAAAATGGCCTACTAAATTGTTATTTTTCTTGAAGTTGCTTTAGTTTTAAATCCGTAATAATATTTTATATTATCATTATAAAATAATTTTAGAACCTTTGAATTCTTTGAGATAAATAATTACATTAAAAAACATAATTTTAATCAAAACAAATTGAATCACAGAGATTTTTATTTGGAAGGCACTGGGTTCATGATATTTAGATTTCATTTTTTAAATAATATTTTTATAAATTTTTAAAGATATTTTAAAAATATAATTAAATAAAATAATTATTTTATTTAAATAATATAACATAATAATATTAAACAAAATGTTCTCTTATTAATTTGATGTTTTACGATCTTATTTATAATTTTATTTTGGCTAGCTTGACTTTTTACAAAATTAAAATTAAAATAAAATTTTAATTTAGTTGATTAAATTGATCAAATTAAAATTAAAAAATATTTTCATCTTACATGCAGCTTAACAATTGAGTTGTAATGTTTTTTTTAATAGTTATATTAATACGATAAAAAATAAGCAGAGAGGCTATTATGCCACCCATAAATTGACTTTTAGTCCGAAGATTGCACGCGCTTCAAAAACTAAATAGTTAGAAGTGTCAAATGCGAATGATTGAAAATTAATATCATGCGCTTAACAAGTCGTAATATATTTTTTAATTTTATAATTATCAACATAATGGGCTCGTTTAATTTGAGTTTTTTTTTTAATCCAACTTGAATTTCAATTATAAAAAATTAAATTTATTTCACGTCCAACACCAATACAAATATCAGAATTAACTTTATTTCATATTTTACACACACTTCTTAATATTAAATTAATTTTTTTTTAATCTAAAATTTAACCTTTGAATCAAACGCGACTAATAAGTTGACTCCTGGTAGGGAGAACCATCGTGAATAATAATTGCGGCAAATATTGATGGTGAAGTACTGGTGGCATGGCGTCAGTTGTCAGTGAAACTGAATTAAGAAAGCGTTTGGTTCAATGTTATCTTAATATTATATTATTTTAAAAAATAATTATTTAATTTAATAATATTTATAAATAATATAAAATTATTAATTAAAAAATAATATTTAAATTACATAATATAATATTAAAATAGCAATAAATCAAACAAAAAAAAAAGATTCGAATGAAAAGCAGAACGATAGCTGTGGATAGAAGTGGCGGCGTGAGGATAAATCTGTAATTTCCTTTGTTTTCCGCTTTAATTCTGGATAAATTACAATTAGATCTATAATGTTTAAATTGCATTATTTTACCAAGTTAATTTCATGCCTTCGTGGGAACTTATTAATAATTTAATATTTAATAATATAGCATGCAATGAGTTTAATCTATAATCCAATATTTTTAGCCAGTCCAAATTTAAAATTTCGGGGGGCTGTTTGCAATTATTCCGTGATCACCGACCGGCCCACACCCAGTAACTTCTCTCTCTCTCTCTCTCTCCGACGACGGCGACGGCGACGGCGACGGCGGACGAAAGCAGCTTGGAAGCTCTCTCGATCGAGGATCAAGAAGAAATCGGCGGCTATCGTCGGTGATCGCTGATGGCGTGCAGCGCTGTGGAGTTCTGGACTGTAAGCTCTCTGGTCGGAGCTTACGTAGACCTCGCCCTAGCATACCTCTTCCTGGTGGGCGCCACAATCGCCTTCTTTGCATCGAAGTTCCTCTCCCTCTTCGGTCTCGGCCTTCCCTGCTCTTGCGACGGCCTCTTCGGCCACCCCACCTGCGCTCAGACCGGACTCCTCCTCGACTTCCCTGTCGCCAGAGTCGCCGCCGTCCATCGATCTGTCCGCTCGCGCTTCCCCTTCGACTCGCTTCTTCCCGCCGGCGCAGACTCTTCCCCTCGCTGCCGCTACAGGGACGATTGCGGCTCCTGTTGCTCCTCCTCCCAATTCCGCCCCTCCCGCAGCCTCAGCCTGCCGGCTCCGCCGCCTGAGGACGACGCGGGGGAGCAGACTTCCGTCCGGAGAAAGGTTGTCGAAGTCGGGAATACGTCGAACTCCCTCCGCCTCCGGCGGAAGTGCAACATTGAGTTGCTTTCCGATCTGGAAAGGTCCTGCTCGACCTCGGGCCAGTGGATTTCCGGTGAGTTCAAAATGCTTCAGAGCTCTGTATAGGTGCGTTTTATTTGCAGCCTAATCTACAGTGTTTTTCCCTGCATTTTAAAGATCTGCTTCATTCAGTATAGGTGCCCTAGTTTCAGATCTCGGGGCTGAGAGGATGTCTGGGAACAACGAATTCAAAGTGTTTCTGCACAAATGCATTCGGCTTAAACATTTTAACCCTAGTAAATTTCATTCAATAGCCTTAAGCCCACTTAAGCATCATCAACAACAACAAAACCTTAATCCCACTACTAGTGGTGTGGTGTTGACAGCAGGCTACATACATCCTTGTTTCCATTAAACTCTATTAAATAGCAACGCTTCATTTAACTCCAAACAATAAAACCATTCCTTCTTGCCATGTCTTTTCTGGCCTTATTTTACCTTTTTCTCTTTCTTTTTGATAAGAACCTCTTCCTCTTTTTAGATTGGCAAAATTCAATAATCCAAATATAATTATTGAAGCTTCTTTTGATCTACAATTTATTTATCCATAGCTTTATCTGAGTTTATCTTCAATTGAAGTTGCTTGAACCTTTTCACGGATGGGAAATAGCATTATTTAGGATGGTGAGAGAAATTATATTATTTTAGTATTTTGATGGGAAATAGTGTTATTTTGATATTGAGATATGTGTTTAATGTGAAATAAAAGTTAATTTTTTATTAAAAAATGTGCAGGATGTGAAATTTCATTAGTTTTTAATGTTGAAATTTTACTATGAAGTGAAAGAAGTATAAAAAATCGATGGGAAGTAATTTTGTGATGGGTTTGGAGAGTTTTAGGGTTCCTAATAGACAAAGGTTAAATATGATCTCGAATCATTTTAGCTTATTGAAACCGTTGCTTTACATGTAGCTGTATCGCTGAATAGATAAGAGAAATCTATGTGGCTCACCCAAAGTTGTTTGTGATTGAAGCTTTGTTGCTCTTATTGTTGTTTGCATCTATTGTGATTAATTACATTAGTAGAATTATTTTTGCTATGTTGGATGTGCAGTTCATTTGGTAGTTAATATTGTTTGTTGTCATCTTCTTGTTATTTGTGCATTTAGTTTGGTCTAATCTACTTTCATTTCCACTTCCGATTTTAGAGAACATTAAAAAAATTGGCGAAGAAATCATTGCTGAAGAGGTGAAAGATTCATGCTCTTGCGTTGGAGGCCTGAGCGGATGTGATGAAGAGGAGAAGCTGGCTGTTATAAAGGATTTGGAAAGGAAGATTGAGGAGGAAAAAGGGGCTCGTGCATCTCTGTACCTTGACCTAGAAAAGGAGAGGAGTGCAGCGGCTAGTGCTGCAGATGAGGCCATGGGGATGATATCGAGGCTCCAGAAAGAGAAAGCTGAGTTGGAGATGGAGTCTCACCAGTATAAGAGGATGATTGATGAGAAATGTGCTTATGATGAAGAAGAGATGGAGATCCTTAAAGAGATCATTGTGAGGAGAGAGAGAGAGAAACATGTTCTCGAGAAGGAGCTTGAGATGTATAAGGAAATGTGCATTTCCGGAGAAAGAGCTGATCAGAAGTTTGCAAAAGAAAATGTGCATAGTTTTGTTTCTTCCTTGGATGATCCTATACTGGTTCTGCAGCAAATCTATAAATCTATTGGGAAGAAGAAAATGGAAAATGATTGTGGAGTGGAATCCTCATCAATGTTGAATTCTAATGGAGGTTACTCCAATCTGGGTAATGCTATCAAGAGCTTTGTTAATGTAAGGAACAACGTGGAAGTGGCAAACAGTGGAGATTACTTTGGTCAAGAGTTTCACGAGAAAAGCATCTCGATGACAGAAGCCCAATCCTCCTCAAATCTCCGACAGTCTAGTTGTACTGAAGGTTCAATCTTCTATGATGTCTGTAAACAATATGAATCTAATTATCATGAAAATATCCCAGATTTAACTGCTACAGGAAGTTCTGATTACAGAGGAAGTGAATCTACTCAGAATGAGACTGAATCATCCATTCTTGATGTTCATGTTATCAATGATGCTCAAGGACTGATTGAGGAAAGTGGGAAGGAAAATTACATTTCTTCAGCAAAAGAAGTTTCCTGTAGAAAAGAGGAAGAAATGGAACTGGATATTGATAGAAGTTGTTCAGAAATTACAAATAGATCTTCACATTTTGATCTGAGAAGGAGTTCAATGTCTTCTGTTGACAGTGAAAGATATAAGCTTGACACTGAGGTTGAGCTTTTAAGGAAGAGGCTAGAGGTCATCAGGGAAGGCAGAGAAAAACTGGGCTTTTCAGCAGATCACAGAGAAAAGGAAGAATTCCAGTTGCAACTTCTTGATGAGATTGCAAGCCGACTAAAAGATATGAATAAAGAAACTGAACTGGCAAAAAGTATGCGGCGAGCCTCGTTACCTCCTACGACATCCAAGGTGCGTCTTAGTAAATCTGTGAACTTGTTATCATCCTTGTGTGAGCATGTCGAGCTTTGTTTTGTTATATTTACCTAATTTTAATCTGTTTTGTCCAACTTGCTATTGATGGTGCCTATATTAAATGTTTGATGTTTGCTGTTTTTGAAGGAGGAATAACACATGGGATTATGTTTATTCTTAACTACCTCCATATCATGCAGGTTGTGTCTCGCAATATTGGTATTAAAAATTTTTTGAAGCTTATATGATGTTCAGAGATGTAAAACACGTTAGGGAATTATTACTGAAACTTTTGCTCATCACTTGAATCCATGACTTTCTATTTTCAATTATAGTATTCTTGATTTTAGAAATAGAATGATCATAGTACTCTAAAATCCTTAACATCAATTCCAATCCGTGATTGTTTGAACTTGCTCTATTATGTTTAGATCAAACAACATTTAATGAAAGTATATCATCTATAGTTGGTTTACTGTTATCCCTATAGCAATCTTTTGGTTGATCCAAGTAGGGCTGTAAATGAGCCAAACTAAATCAGGTCACTTTGGTGTTCAATGCCATTTTCAGATTTTTTCATCAAAGCTCTGCTCGAACCCATATCGTGATCCAGCACCTCTACAAAATGATCTACTCCTGATCGGTTTTCTTAAATAACACTAATAAGCTTTGAAATGTTGCATAAAACAAAAGGAAGTTTCAAGCGCCAATTGATTCTATATTTGTGCTTGCAATCATCCCCACATGCATAAAATCTTTTGGAGTTTTTTTCCAAATATCTTCATAGCTCGATCGTAGTGATTGTAATTTGCATATTATACTAAAGTAATTAAAGTGCGGTAAGAATCACTTGTGCTTGAAATGATTTCAGTCTGCTAGCTGACTCGAATTTCTTAACTAAAACAATATCGGAATACATACTGTTGAAGTCGAAGATAAGCGAGTTCTGATTATGATTATTTTTGCCGATCCTGATTCGGTATATAATGTTCTTGATTAAACTTGTCTATTGATATGCAGATTGTATTATAACTGCAGTACCTTCTGTTCTTCAATTCAGTGGACAAGTGCTGGTGAAAATTTAAACCAACCAAATAAAGAATTTGCTGCTGGCCCTTTTGAATTTGCCTCTTCATGCAAATACTGGTGCAGCTTTCTTTGTTGATTTCATGTCTTTTCATGTAACATTATCTATGCAATATTGTTGTTTGTATATTATTTGAGTTATAATATGTGTATATTGTTGAAAATTAGTTTTGAGTTATCCTTGAATGGAAATATTTCATGTTGATTTAATTTGAGAAAAAGTTGAGTTTTTTGAGTTTTGACTGAAAAAAAGGAAGAGGAAAATGGGTCTAGCTTTTGGTTGGAGAGAAAAAAATGTGTTGAATAAAATTATTTTTAAATTTGTGTATGTGAACTTAAAATTTTTTGTTTTGTATGTTGATTGTAATGATTTATTAATTGAAGTGTGGAGTTTTTCTGACCCCTTGGAGAGTGAGCTTGTCTGGAGTTAAGGGGTCTTAAATTCGAATTTATATCATCATAATTCTTGATTAGGGTGAGGGAATTGTTGTGTTTAGGGGCAAAAGAATTTTAAAAAATTATTAATAAAAGTTGAGATTTTTTTGTGCAAATTACATTGAATTTAATGTATAATATTACACAAAATTATAATTTTTAAAAATTAATATTTGAGTTAATAATTATTATTTGAATTTTTAAAATTTTAAAATTTTTAAGGGTATATTACACCCAGATCTTTGAGTTTAAGGCTTAATAACGCACAGGTTCACATTTTTAAAATTATAACATCAAAATTTTTGAGTTTTTAATAAATTATAAAATAGGTTTTTTTATTTTTTTATTATTAAAAAGATTTATAATTATCATTATACTCCTCTNGGACCGCTGCGGCAGTCCTCACAGCTGGGCTCGGCGCGCGCGAGGGCTGCCGACAGGGCTGTGGTCGTCCCCGCGGCTTGACTTGACACGCACGAGGGCTGCCGGCTGTGACCGTCCCTACTGCCTCGCGCACCTGCGACCTGCGGGACCTCGCGTGCGCAAGGATTGGCACGAGAGAGAGAGAGGGGGGAAGAGAGGGAGAGGAGGGGTATAATGATAATTTTAAAACTTTTTTAATAATAAAAAAGGGCTCATTTGATAATTTATTAAAACTCAGACTATGTTATAGTTTTAAAAATGTGGACCTGTGCATTATTAGGCCTTAAACTCAGATATTTGAGTGTAATTTACCCATTTTTTAAAATCTCTTTCCCTCCCCCTCTCTAGTCTCTCCCTCCATCTCCAGCTTATGTGAGCTGCTAAGGGGGCGACACCCCTCCCCCCCTCTCCCTCTATGCTCTGTCTCTCTCTTTCTCACTGCAGGATCATGCATGGAATAGTTGTTTGTGACCGGGAGGGTGACCCACACTGATCGCCTTTCTGCGGGATGTGCACAACCATGAAGAGCGGGGGGGGGAATTTTGAAAATTTTATAAAATTTTTATAATAGAAAATATATAAAATTACCAAACTGATAAATCTATGTGATATTATATTTTAAATTCAAAGATTTTGATGTAATTTAATTTTTTTTGCTTCTGCACAAAATTATAGAAAAAATCCAAGTAATTCAAGGTAAATATAATAAATATTGGTTTTTTACAAATCAGTATTTTATAACTTTAGCATTAATTTTTTGATAGTCATTTATAAACTTTCCCCACAATTATACAAATTAGAAAACTCTGTTCCTAAATGAAATAAAAATTGGTGAGAAAGAAATGAAGTAATACTAAAAAAATACATCAATAATTTGGGGGATCCAACTGTAATTTACCAAATTTAAAACTTTCCTATTTTCTGAAAAAAAAAAAAGCTTCTGTGCTTCAGTCGCCGCCGGACGCCTTGACGCGTGTTAACCCCTAAACCCCGTTAATAATATTATTCCGAATATACCCTTACCAATAAATAATATTACGATCGGGCCCTGCAGATAAATACCCACTATGCTTTCATTTCCCTCATCAGCGGCTGAGTTCGATCTCCGGTGATCTCTGTGAATGTTGAAAGACTCACCGATTTCATCTCCATCAAGGAAGAGGGAACTCGCCGCCGCCGCCGCCGGGAGTTCCGCCCGAAGAAGCAGGGGCTGCTGTAACTCTCGAATCTTCTACTGATATATGGACAACTGTGTGGACTGATGAATTTACCAGTCTTAATCGTTACAAAAAGATGTTGCTATCACATCGAGGTTGTTGTTGGGGAGAAAAATCAATATATTATTTATGTAGTTTATCCATTAGACCTTTTTGAAGAAGGTTCTGTTACTATCATATTTACTTCTATTGTCGGTAATATATTTGGTTTTAAAGCTCTGCGAGCTCTACGTCTGGAAGATCTGTGAATTCCCCCTTCTTATTCCAGAACTTTTCTATATCCATCCTATGGCATCCAAGTTGAAAGAGATAAATTGAATATGAGGTCATGATTAGATCCACATTGACAAGCCTAATAATTCAAAAACATAGATGATAAAATTTTAAAATGGGATATTTATTTACATGCCACACTATTTAATTTTATTTATGCATTACTCATTTATTCTTAGTTAATTATGCTATACACACTCAAAATATTATAAAATCTTACATACACACACTTTAACTTATTTTCATTATAATGAATAATCATAATTTTTTAATAACCTAAGTATACTTAGGTTACAAAAAATCTGAGCTGTTCATTATATTATTTTAAGTGAAAATCCTAAAATCTTGATGTTTAGGTGGTGGCAAGGGAAGGAGACATCCGCAACGTGAATTGATTTTAGGACAGATCAATGCTTTAGTGTGGCATTGAGGAAGAAAAAATATGTACTATTAAGAGTAAAAATGTAATCTTAATAATTAATTAACGAAATATTTTTTTTTCAAATAGATTTTGACTGAGTTTTAACTCAAGTGTGTATATAAGCTTTATAATATTTTGAGTGTGCATAACGTAATTAACAAAGAATTGATGAATAATATATAAATAAAGTTAAATGGTGTGAGATGTAGGTAAATATTTCTTTTAAAATTATAGGACCTAAGTGGTATTATGCCATCAACTTAAAAATCTAAATCTAATTTATCCTAATTTCGATTAAATTCATTTTAAGTGCATTGTTTTTATAAAAGTATTATTATTATTATATGTATTTGAAATTTTATGGAAAAATTATTAGATTACACATTAGGCGTCTATCTGCCAATAGCAAAAAGCTACGCGAATGTGTGGGCTCTACTTCATATATAACATCACAAACGATATTAAGTTGCTAAGCGGTCGAATAAACCGTCTGGTCGGCTAACCGGATAGTCTGGTTGGTTGATCGAATTGTCCGTTCTAAACAAGTATCTATTAAGTATTTGTTCAGAAAAAAAGGTAAATTTTGAGATCAGGTAGGTATCAATTCAAGAAGGTGTGATTATATATAATACATACTATTCCAAATGAATACTAATTTGATTTCAAGTTATACTTATTTTTCTTAAGCGAATACTTACGTGATCTGGTAACCAAACAGACCGTCCAGTTATAGTAAACAGACAGTCCGATCAACTACTAGATCATCCGAACAGTCCATTTTATGATATTATATGTAAAGTGGGACTCGTTTATCTGTATAATTTTCTGCTATTGATAGATAAATGGCTCGTCAGACGTTCGAATCTAATAATTTTTGCCGACTTTTGTGTGTGTGGGTCCCGCAGGCTGCTGGCGGCCAATTTGGCCTTCACATTTTGTGCGCTGTTGAGTGGAGCACGCGAGAGTTTGGCCAAGTTGTCCAACTAACCCGATCCAACACGTGTCATTCTTCGATTGGGTCGAAGCAATGCAAGCTCTGGAATATTAAATGGAATCTCTCTCGATAAAATCTCACTGATCTTTTGCCAAAATCTCGAATTCCATGGCCCGCGTCATCCCCTTCCTGCTCCTCTCCGTCTTCGCAGCCGCCGCCGCCGCCGCCGCCGCCGCCGATGAGGAAACGTTGATCCGGCAGGTGGTGGATTCCGCCTCGGCCGCCGGAGGTTCCAAGGATGATCTGCTTCTCAACGCGGACGCCCACTTTTCTAGCTTCCTCCGGGACTTTGGGAAGAACTACTCCGGCCCCGAGGAGCACGCGCACCGATTCAAGGTTTTCAAGGCCAATCTCCGGCGCGCGAGGAGGCACCAGAAGCTCGATCCCTCTGCTGTCCACGGAATCACCAAGTTCTCCGATCTGACGCCGGCGGAGTTCAGACGTATGTACCTTGGGCTCCGGAAGAACCGCCGATCGTTTAGAACTATTCATGATGCTCCGACTCTTCCGACGAACGATCTTCCTTCTGATTTTGACTGGAGGGATCGCGGCGCCGTTACTGGGGTGAAGGATCAGGTTTGTGATTGATTTTCGAATCTTTGCGATGCGGTCTATATTGATTGATCTGTTGGATTTCAAAAGGATGTAGTTTTCTATCAGGGATCTTGTGGGTCTTGCTGGTCCTTCAGTGCTGCAGCTGCTCTGGAAGGGGCTAACTATTTGGCCACTGGGCATCTGATTAGCCTCAGCGAACAACAGATGGTCGACTGCGACCATACGGTCTGTCCTCCTTAATCGCTCCTTTTCTCTGTTTCAGCTGCACTTCATTTGCTTTTTCTGTTTCATTTTTTCTTATTGTTGCTGAAGGTGATACAGTGTCGCGCCCCAGCTCGCTAATATGAAATCATGTAGCGAATCAGTAGTTGGGTTGTGTGCAACTCAGTAATTTAGAGAAATTACTTCTGGCACTGTTTAAATTTATTTTTAAATTATTTTCAAAAACAAAATAAACTAAGTAGCACGTCTAATTCGCATTAGAATTAGAACAAAAGTACAGTCTGGAATATAGGGATGCAGTCCAAAATATCAATTACAGGGCTACCAAAAATATTCTCTAGGTTAGTTATAGTCCTAAAATATACAAAACTAAGGCTCTATTTGGTAATAAGAAAAAAAAAGATTTGGTTGGAATTTTTAGTCATTTTTGAAAAATGTATATGATGTGAAATAAAGTAAGTTGGTTATATTAAAAATTGTGTAGGATGTGAGGTAAAGTTGATTGATTTATTGAGAATTGTATTAGATGTGAAATAAAGTGATTGTTTAATGTTGGAATTTGTGTGAGATGAAATATAAAATAATTTTTTAAGTTTTTTTAAAATAAATTTAAGATTTTGGCCATGGCTAATTTTGGCCATGGCTAATTTTAGCCATGGTTTTTAGCCCATTGCCAAACAGGGTCTAATATCAGTTGAGTAGTCTCTCTTAGACACTTTTCGGTAGTGTCTGTGGAGTATCTGCAAAAATAATAGGGGTACACAATATGAAAATAGTTGATATTAAAATATGCAGGCTACAATAATAGATAAAATGTATTTCATGTTGTATATATCAAATTTTATGACTTTTATTTTATTAATTAGATTCTCAATTTATTTTATGGCTCTGGAGTTGCTTTATAGACTCTTGTTATACTTTCTAGTAATAGTAACGACTGAAGACTTACTTCCGCTCAATAGGTATAGTGGGAAGGCCTTAGATCATCTAAAACAGTAATACTGTTACTACATGAGGACTTACTCCTACTCAGTAGGTGCAATCAGGAGGCTTCAATATAGTAATAGTAGCAATATCAGTAAACTCGAGCTAGGATAGCCAACATATTAAAGACTCCATAGTAACACCTTTCTTTTCCATTCAAAGTATCAGTATTTCAATAACAGTAACATGAATTAATCAATTTCAGTATTAATGATCATGTGTCGATACAGTATTATCCAGCTATAGCAAAAATGCAAACATATACATCATATGTGTAGTATAAAAAGCATCTAGCAATACAATGAATCACACAGTATAATAACAACACCATGATAGTATATTAATAATATAATAATAATAGATCAAATAATAAGATAATAATAGGATGATAAATCATGAGCAATAACAAATAGATCATAACGAGTTGACTCTCCCTACCTCGATTCTGAGTCCAAAAATCAAAACTTCAATTTGAGTTCTTGGTCTCCTTAATATAGACTTAAATCTGTTCATTAAATTAAATTAAAAATTAAATATGACAATAGTTCTCAAATAAAGTTTTATTTTAAGTTGTAAATCAGTAAGGAAATATATATATGTTTATAAATTATTTTTTCTTTTTTTTTTAATAAATAATTGATTCCAAGGTGGAGTTCAATAATTTGAATATATAAAGTTGGAAAAATAAAAATTAAAAAGCATCACCGTTTTGCATACAACTTAACAACTGGGATGCAATGTCGTTTTGTATAGCTAGGTCGATGTGACTAAAAAAAAGAGTAGATACTAGTTTGCTTACAAGTTGACTTTCGTTCTAGCCCCAGTTGCGTGTTCCTCTGGCTTTGACGTCGTGGCTCGCCATCGACCACTTGCAGTGCTACCGATGCCACCAACTCTGCTGTCAACCATGCTGAAGTTGTCAACCTTCTTGGTGCCATGCCACCCAGTCAGTCCTGCCTCGCCCCCACCTGCCACACACACAATGCCGTCGACGATGCCTTCGTTGGCACTAAATTCCTGCCGGCATTTCGCTTAGTTGAGTCGCCAACTCCTCCATTGACGTTGCTTAACCAGCCACCTCCTTGCTCTCCTCTCACTTTCTCTCTCTATCTCTTTATCACCCTAGCCCCTCACTCATCATATCTGTTGCCCTCTCCCTGCAACTCTCTTTCCTTAAAATTGGAGGCCCATAATAGTCATCATAGCCCCTTCCTCCAAAATCATTAAAATGAAAGCACCGGGAGTAAAGGAGGAGGCTCTCTCCCTCTTTCTGGTCTTGCTACAAGCGGGGAAGGGAATGGTGTGAAGAAGGAGGGTAATGGTGGAGGAGAAGATGAGATAGGGAATGAGGCAACGCAGTCTTCTTCTCCAATGCTACCGACGGACAGAGGCAAGGCATGGAGTCAAGGCATGGGTGTTGGTTCTTGGCTGGTTTCAAACTAGTTGTAATTTTTGAAACCTCAGAGAGCAAAGCTCAAAGATAGCCTTATCAAAGGAACGATTGTTGCATACATTTTAAGTACATGTATTCGTCCAAAGAAATATTGGCACGTGTAAGAGAAGAAATAGGGAAATATATAGGTACAGTGAGAAATAAATCTGAAAAGAATATAATACATACTTCTCATTAGAAATAAATCTAGCATACTATTGGAATAGTATGTATATCGCATGCAATAATATCTTATCAAAAATTACATTTGCTGATGGACTGTATGGATTTTCAAAAAACAACTTTGTGATTCTATCATACTTCAAGAAAACCTCTTCGACTAAGATCTTGTACAATTCAAAGAGGAAACTATAGCAGACTACATTGCAAAATTTTAATGTGAGAACACCCTCTCACGGTTGCCACAAGTCAATCAATAAGCTGAGTATGAGTATTTTGACTTTCTCACCTAGATCTTCAAGAGCTCTAGATGGCAAGTAGATGATTGACTTCTCTACTATTCTTCCTCTTCAACATGAGGAAGCTACAATGGCCTTTCTCCCCCCTACATATCTCAAAGGAAAAGTGCTAACAATTCCTAGAATTGATTTCCAAAAATGCCCTTGACATTGCTTTCCTAACTTAGCCACTCTCGCCAAACTGTGTGATAGTAGAAGCACGCCACAATCTAAAGTATTGATCCCTTCTTGAGGTTACACCTCAAGGATGCAAGGTTTCAAATCTCTTACCAATAGTTGAAAATTTCTTGGTGGTTTCCATCTTACACAGAGTTTCAAGCCTCATGTTCAACGCACAGTTCCTCATTGAGGTTTCAGAACCTTGGCTTCTCGCATTGTCGAAAACATCGTTCTTTGATAAGCCTTTGCAATTGAATCTTTAGCTAGTACCTTTTCAACTATCAAACTTCATTTATCTCTCATATTGAGGGATACTGCAGCAAAACTATCTTTTTGTTATTCTTTCTCCCGAAAGGATATCCTTTCTTGTTCTCTTAGTGGATGTTAGATGTTCATATGCTTTCATTTGAAATGTTTGAACTAGTTTTCTATAGCATTGATGTTTAAGTTAAACAATCTTATCAAAAGAATAAGAGAGATTCTGTGAGGCATTCTTCTTTTATCTTTGCTGTACAAAATTTGAATTTCGTATACAAGAAAACGGGATTCTATTATATACTTTGTGTTTGACTGAATCTCATTCTTAGACCTTGGAACTAGTTTAGCTTTGCCGTCACATTTTGTGTATACTGCAACTTTAGACTTTAGAAATGACTGATCATACTTGATCTCTATAGTCTTTTGAGCTTCAATGTGCATTCAACGGGCTTGTTCAATTAATCAGATGCCACAGGGATGTTAGGATCTTTTCAAATTACTATATAAATTTTCTTATTTCCATTTTCAGAAATTTGTACATTTCAAATGATGACACTTGGGAAACCTGGTATGCAAACTTAATTCAAAACTTACCGTTCTGTGATTTAGATTCTAGGGATTCTGCTGTCCGTCTGCTTTTACATAAATACTGCACATCTATTTAGAGCAGTAGTTATATCCTTTAACTATATGGGTATAACCAACAAAGCATTTTCTTCTTTGATGAATATATGCTTTCTTTGTTTTTTAGACTCCAAATTCAAAGGCAGATACCTTCAACCATGATTCTGCTCTTTCCTTGTATGCATTTTAGAAAAAGGATTTCATTGATGGTTGTTTTGTGGATATCGAATGAGATGTTTTGATTCAACACTGATTATATGTTTTCTGTTTTTATTTTATAATTATGTTGCCATTTTGGTGATCAGATTATACCAACCATTGGATTTGGACCGTAATGGTTATCACAAAAGAAACATTATTTGTTCTGGTTGACTAACTTGTGATTGGATGCTAATAGCATTTTCTTTTGCAGCTTTTAAAGCTGTCAGTACTAACTTGTGAACTTGATAGAGAATCTTTGCTTATCTATTACTCACCTGCCTGATGGCTTTTCCGGTTGATCTTTGACAGTGTGATGACTCAGAGCCTGATGCATGTGATGAAGGATGCAATGGCGGGTTGATGACAACTGCTTTTGAGTATTTGCTCAAATCGGGTGGACTTGAGACTGAGAAAGACTACCCATATACCGGAACTGACCGTGGAGCCTGCAAATTTGATAAGTCGGAAGTAGCAGCTTCTGTGTCTAACTTCAGTGTTGTCTCAGTTGATGAAGATCAAATTGCTGCAAATCTTGTATACAAGCATGGCCCTCTTGCAGGTATTTTATATATATATATATATATATATATATATATATATATTGCTCAAGCTATATTTCTATGACATTGGCTTTGCTAATTCAGGATAGATGACTAGTGGCTTTCGACAGGTACATTTATGGTCATTCTCACTAATTTCAAATTTTACTAGGATCTAACATTTTTCGTGCAATGTGATACCGGATTTCTTGAATTGCTTTTGCACACAGTGTGATCAAGTGGGAAATGTTTTTATCATGTGACAACTTCAAATATCTCCGGTCCATATACCCAGTAACAAATGTATGGAGGATGACTTTAATCACATATTAAAGTAGGGTTAATTACCAACCTGCTATAAAAAATTTTAAATATTCCTCTTTGTAAAATTTAAATTGGATGTAATATTTAAAGATTTTTTGTGGTATGTATATATATTCCCCTAAAATGTATAGTGGTTGAAGAATGTGATTGGATCTCCGCACAATAAGAAAATGTCTATCAAAATTTAATGAAATTTTGTAATAATATTGCTATCAGTCAAGCTATTGTATACATGAATGAGATGTAGGTAGTTAAATGGTAAAATATCGATACAGTTATTGCTACGTTGATATAGATTATCAAATGAATGAGCAGTCATATTAGAGTGAATGAAATAGAGAATAAGATGGAGGAGGAATGTTTATGAACATTCTGGTTTGTTTGGTTGGGGAAAGCTTTCACCAATTTTGAATCCATTAATAACATCAATGTTGCTTGGTGCTTTTGATCTACACCTGTGTTTAAAAAAAAAAAGAAAAAAAGATGTTATCTATCACTGATCCAGAATTACGAACCATGCAGTGGGTATAAATGCCGTCTTCATGCAGACGTACATTGGCGGCGTGTCATGCCCTTACATATGTAGCAAGCACCAGGATCACGGCGTGCTGATCGTCGGCTACGGGTCTGCCGGCTATGCTCCTATCCGGCTCAAGGACAAGCCTTACTGGATCATAAAGAACTCCTGGGGCCAGAGCTGGGGCGAGCATGGATACTACAAGATCTGCAAGGGCCGCAACATCTGCGGCGTTGAAGCCATGGTCTCTACTGTGAGTGCAGTCACCAGTCCCCGTTTATCTTAAGATTATCTTCATATCTGCATAAAACTTTATATATTTGCTATCATGCATATAATTATACGTAATTATGAAGTATAATTACAGCATTTGATCTGGAAAACAGCAGATTGCTGCTGCTTGTGCATTTCTGCTGACCTTTTTTTTAATTATAGTTTTGGATTCCTATAGTTGATCTGTATGCTGTGTGCATATTTCTCAGATTTGGAGAATGCAGTAATAGGATTTGATCTTTGGGTTTGATTTCTTTTATATTGATGAACAAATGTCTCTTCATTTTCTTTATATTGCTGGATTAAGCAGCTAGCATGTCGCACTACGTTGTCGAATAATTAGTATTTGGTGAATAGCAATGGTAAGCAAAATATCTGAAACTCGAAAACTGCTCGAAAATTGAGTTGGTTTCCAGTTGATTCGAAAATAGTTGATTCAAATCATGAGTCGGGTGTAGTGGTGACTCGAAGTTGATTTCAAGTTTGATATAGTTTGCTCGAAAATTGATTTGATCTGGCTCAGAAATTTAAATTGGAGAATTATGTCACTCCCAGTGAAATTCTTTTTTTATCTATTTAATATCCAAAGTTATATTGATTGATTAGATTTTTTTATTTTTAAACAAAATGAAGGGTTAGATTTTTTTTTTTTAATTTGATGAACGAGCTGTTGTTCATAATTGTATATATAAAATATATGATATATATAAATATTTAATTTTAAAGTTGAATGAATAAAAAATTATTCTTTAAGA